>JAIGNY010004072.1:500000-520000 GCA_020152595.1 Chiridota heheva | reverse complement strand
GTCACACCAATCGGCTCTCCCTCAAACTCATTTGGCAGAGGTACAAAAAACAATGGAATTATCTCAGAAATTTCATATCTATTTAACTGATAACATGGATCCTGAATATTCTTGTATATTTAGGTTTAAAAATCACAACGCTGTAAGATGGAAAATTCAAACTAATTTTGGTATTTGTTGATATACAGTACTATAAGCATTCTAGCTTTTGCTAAACTTAAGAGACCATAGATCTTTAAATTTATGTTCAACAACAGTCCATTGGTACATTTTCTTAAATAAGAAATTTATTTAAGTGCAAAATATAAAACGCTGTCTCTAACAATTCTATTACAGCAGCTGTCTACAAGTCTTCAAAATCCCAGATGATTTATCCTAAAACACTGCTGCAATGAACTGCTCAAAGAAGTGCTGTCATCTCAAAACAAATCACGATAACGTCAGTACTGACATAACATGTATTTACAGAAGTCATTAAAAATCAACTACGGCCTAGAGAAGCGTATACATGCTTCAGGGTTTAGTTCAAATTAAAGAAAAAGGACAAAAAACCTGCTAACTTAATGAGATTTGAGTTTGTTATGTTGGGCACAAAAGCAATAAGCTTGAAAGCATTAACTTATCCATTTGGCCACATCGATGCTTGCCACCTGCCATCCCACTCTCATGTTCCACATGTCATGTACCATACTACTTCCCTCCCAACAGGAAATCATACATGAAAACCCAGATGTCATTCCACCACATGACCCATTATCATCACACCTGCAATCAACATGACATCCTACCATACATGTATGACTTGCTAACCTGTCCCATATACCATGCCACCCTGTCATACATGCTATTCCTCCCTGTACCACGCGCCATCTCACCATGTTCCACATGCTATCCCTCCTTGTACCAAGTGCCATCCCACCCTGTACCACAGGCCATTCCATGCTATCCCACCCTGTTCCACAAGCCATTCCACCTGAAATTCAGATGAATTCCATTACATGCATCCTTTTCCACATGCCATACCACTCTGTCCCACATGTCATCCCACCCTGACCCCATGCCATGCCATCCTGTCCCACATTCTTTGGCACCCTGTTCCACATGCCAACCTATCCCTTATGCCACCCTCTCCCACATGCCAACCTATCCCATATGCCACCCTCTCCCACATGCCACCCTGTCCCATATACCATCTCACCCTGTCCCATATATCATCCCATCCTGTCCCCCCACCTTCATCCCAATTTCCACATCTACCTATCATTCTACCATCTTCCAACCAACATTCTTTCTTCTAACTCCCATTCCCTTACTTCTATCATCTCAATAAGCCCCATTCACCTACCATCCCCCTTCACCTGCCATCCCCGTTCACCTACCATCCTCTATACTCCAACATTCCCAATTCACCTACCATCCCTTATTCACCTACCACTCCCCATTCACCTAACATCCCCTATTCATCTAACATCCCTCATTCACCTAACATCATCTGTATTAAAGTCTGCTGTACACAAAAAAGTTATCTAGTAAGCACACCAGACAATGTTACAATTTCCTCTCAAAAATCTATTTCAAGTTATCTCACAACACTTATGCCTCTCTCTTACAACCTTCACTCTCCATAGTTTCTTCTTACTCACTGCCTGAGTTTTTCAAACTCCACAAACTTCTACCATCTAAATCAATAACATTTTGTAAAAGTCCTTTATCAAATCCTGTTTCAGCTTAGGCAGGATGGCCACCTAATGTAAGGGGATTAAAGTCTTACTATGGAATTCTACTAGGACTCCCAGCTTTCACTGTAAGGGAATTGTATAAGTAGATCCCAGTGATAAGCATACTCATCACAGTACAGAAAAGCTAGTATCCTGCTCTCTATACATAAACAAGTTGATGACCTTAGAGGAAGCTAAACAACATTCCCCCTCCCCAGATAAGACTGTCAGTCTTTAAGTTACAAGCTAAAATTGATGTGTTTACAAGTTAAAATTGTATGTCCAATATGCCCATATACGACCCATAATGTTTACCACTGACTTTAATACAAATAGTTATCACTTTTACCTGACCCAGTACAAAATCTTATATAAAGAACATTTTATATTTCATGGTGATGTTTGTGTAATCAGTGCAAGATATGAAACCTCCAGCCCCTAGCTTAATTTAAAAAGGGGCAGGGTACTAGACTTGTTATGGGGCACATTAATGCATGCGCGAAGCGCTGTGTTTTTTTGGAGTGGAGTCCAGGGGCCTCCATAAGGCTCAATCCCATGGTGAAGAAGCTCTGGGATTTTAGCTATAATCATACCTCAGAATGAAACTATTCTGATTGATAAGGACCATTTAAGAGCTAAACAGGACAATTGCTTATACTATGCTATCATTCTGTGTTCTGTATCCACATAAGGTATTCATTTATGAGGTTAATTAAGATTAATTAGGTTTAAAAAAATGTGTTATTTTTTTCTCATGGAACTCCTTGCCACAAAAATAATTTGTTAAGTTCCCCCAAGAGGGGGGGGGGGCAGGGTTCCCCCAAGGGGGGCAGGGTGGACCAACGGATGGGCAGGGCTGGCTGCCCCTGTAAAACACCAAAGCTAGGGGTCTGTCCTTAATTTATAGGTTACATAATTTAGTAATACATTAAAACCAAAACTCCCTGCAAAGTCATTCAAAACAGCTCACTGTAAGAATCTCTAAGGATGTATGATGGGGCTAGCACTATTTCACTTCTTCAATGTAACAGTAATACATAACAAACATTTCCTGTCACCATCTCCAAATCCAAAGTTTTTCACTTACTTCTTTCTTATCATGTTTCCTGTCCATACATTTGAACAACTTATCCCGATCTACTTAACCCATCAGCATTCCATTTTGAGCTACCTTTCTTATATTCTATATAAAAGTTGAACTGTTGTAGAGCTAGCGGCCATCTTAGTAGCCTATTAACTGCACCTTTATTTGCTTCCAACCACTAACTGTGGTCAGTCAGAATTTGGAATTTTTTGCCACAAAGATAATACTTCAGCTTGTTAAGTGCCCAAATGATTGCTAATGCTTCTTTCTCTTGAATGCTAAATCTTTGTTCCCTATTTGACAATTTCTTGCTTAGATAGGTGCTCAGTATGCTCACATTAACTCTTACTAAATATACAAATGTCATCTATGTAAACCTGAGCAAACTCTTCACACCCTTTTAATACCTCATCACACCCTATCAATACCTCATTCATCACTCTGGAGGTGCTACTGCTATTCTGTAAGCCAAACGGCAACACTGTGTAACGATACTGCCCAAAGGTCGTAACAAGTGATATTTTGTCTTTTGATTCATTATCTAAACCGATCTGGTAAAAACCTTTTGTTAAATCTAGTGTGGCGATAAATTTTGCACTGGATACCTCATCAAGTACCTCATCAATTCGTGGCACTTAATGAGGGTCAAATTCACATATCTTGTTTAGCTTTCTAAAATCTGTACAGTCACAGACTGCCATCACATTTCGACACAGCTACACGTACAATTGGTGATGCATAGGCAATTGTGGTAGGTTCGATGATTCCCAATTTAAGCATATTTTCTACTTCTATTTTAACAGGTTCTCTGAGGGCATGAGGCACCCAATAGGCATGTTGCCTCACTGGGGTTTCTTTGTTTACCTGCACATGGTGTTCTGTTAAGTGGGTTTTAACCGGGACATCTGAAAATGCATTTTTATATGCATAGATTATTTCCTTTGTCTGCATTTCTTGTTCATGTGACAAATCTTTTCCAATTACTACATCCTTCCAAGTTTGCATTTGTACTAATGTAGGTCCTAGATCACAGTCTATTTCAACAAAGGTTTTTTTCTGATTCCTAACTTTCTGTTCCCTCTCCACTGATTCCATGTTCATGTACTACTCCGGTTACATACGTGCATTTGTTAAGCTTACTTTCATGATCTCTACTGTACCATTTCTTGATTACATCAACATGCACCACTCATTGTGACTTATGTTTCTCTGGTAAATAAATTTCATAATTGATCTGATCAACCCATTTTTTTATGCAATAAGAGCCCTGCCATTTTGAAGAACCCTCTGGTAAGAAGATTATTACTTGTTCCCCTCAGCAAAATTTACGCTCGGTGGCATTTCTGTCATTCCACTTTTTCATTTTCTTTTGACATTGTCTTGTATTTTCATTTGCCTTCTCCATTAGCTCTAGTAAGCATTTATGCACACTTAATAAATGGAATACCACATCTTGTTCCACTACTTTCTCACTTTTTGTTTTACAAGTTGTGAGTTTTTTCCCCATTTCCTCATGATAAGGCCATTTTTGGGATAGAAACATACTCTATGATCACTTATTTCTTCTTTCTGAATGACCCTGTCCTGTACTCCTTGCACAGTGGTGTGTGCATTTTGCATTTTAGCAAGATCTTCCCTACTTACAGCCAGCATTTGATGACCCCCTCCCCCTCCCTAACTAATTCTAGGACATCAGGCATACTTATATCTGAGTTTGGCATATGACTTAAGTATCTTTCTTTGGAGTGGCATCATTCTTTTGCTGTTCTATTGCTCCCTTAGTTCTCTTCCCCTAGTTTGAACTCATCTACTTCCTTCTTTGCCTGGGCTCTGGTAACTATACAAATATCCCTTCTGATCTGTAAGGGAATTGTATAAGTAGATCCCAGTGGTAAGCATACTCATCAGTACAGAAAAGCTATTACCCTGCTCTCTATACATGGACAAGTCGATGATCTTAGGGGAGTTTTACACATACTACCCAACCTACCTTTTGCCATTCTACTCATCTACCAAATATTGCCGTACAAATTTCAACTGTAGAAGAAAAATAATTTGTCCTAATTTTCAGGAAAAATGGCCACAATCCACAATGGCTTCCAAAGCAAGCTGAAATCTCAGAGACTTTGAAACATTTTTGTTTATTTTGCAATCTTTTTTTATTTTTATGCAATTTATTGACTCATCAGGTCTTTTTTATTTTTGTGCAATTTATTGACTCATCAGGTAATCTTTACATTGATTTGTAATGAGCATTGCAATCAGAGCATTTGTTGTCTGTGTATTTCTGGGTCAGTTTTGCAGCTTGTAAAACAGATGCTGGCCTAACGCAGATTCATGCCTAACAATACATTGTGTAGCATTGTTTATCGGGCCTACAATCAGCGACAAAATACTTGGCACCTTCTTTCCCTCCCCCCACTTCAATGTTGTTGGCATGAATACCGTTTTAAAAACAAAGACGCTAAGAACTTTATTCTAAACTTTTTACCAACATTGAATAGGGGTAGTAGGGGGAAGGAAAAAGTGCTAAATAATTTTGTCGATGATTGTCCTAGTTTCAGATGATATAAAACATGGATTATTATTAGGTGTAAGTGATAGTTATATGTGTTTTTATTGGTGTAGTTAATTCTGATAATATGCAGATTTCAGCATTTTAAATGAGACATATTTACAGAGTTGTGTTTCCTATAAATTATATGATGAAATATGTATCGTTTATAATAATTAAAGGAAGCAATACATGATAATGTCGAGGATTGCATGAGATTTGGCATAGAGGATGGAGTCATGTTACACACAAATAAAGGAATAATTGGGAATAGACAAATTACACTAATTACTTATTTACAGTTGATTTTCTTTGCATCACATCACAAGTTAATTGTTATTATGAAGAATACATTTTAGAATTTGTAAAATATATCAATGGTAATCAAATGGATGTCTGAAAAATGCATGTAGCTTATGTTTGGATAGATAATTAACATATTAGATCCCTTGAAAGGACAGTGACCATTCTTTAGATGGCGCAATCAACGGTACACAGCTAAGATATACAAGAAATGTATGGTTCTCTTGATATTTTCTGCTGTGTACCGTGTGTATCGTTGAAAGGAACACAGCGGGATTACATAGGATCTTGAATATATCAATGTGTCAATGCTTATCACTTGATTTACAAAGGCGTAACATGCACTACCGGCAGCAGGGACAAACTTATATGTTGTCACCCCTGGGTTTTGGCGCATTTAATTGCTGTGCCTGGGAATATTTTCCTCCCTGCCCCCAATTACGATGGCCCTGATTTCCATAAGTCAGGGACAGCATCAAGTTATATTGGGGGTGGGGGCTTAATGAGTTCAGAATGTAATGCGTATCGCTTGATTTCCAATGTCATAGCGAGCACCACTGATGGCCGAGGACAAACTGTTACTTTGGCGCCTCTGGGTTTTGGCACCCACGAATATTTGCACCCTGCCCCAAGTAAAATGCCAATTTATGTTGTTTCCTTTATTTTATGGCAAGCAGTAGTACACACCATCAACCTCATGGGGTTTTTGGCAACATACCCAGTGCTTAATATCTGCACCAATAGACTTAAAGCCAGTCACAACTACTTGTGTAAAAGCGCTCCTATCTTTCGCCGTTCCAATATCCGCTTGACTGTAAGTAATCAAATATACCATTCTTTCGTTTCTGGGGTTCAGCTCTTGCCCCACATGATTTAGATAATTTGGATCGTTAATGATACAAATTCGACCATGTTTGTATATTGTAGAGTCCGACGAATACTCGTTGTAATACCGTTTTAATCACACGGCTCCATACATGATCCCAAATTCAGATAATCTAACGCAACACTATACAACATTTCATTCCAAAATTCCAAGCCTCATAAATATGATAATCATTCTACGTTCTTGTTCTTGCTTCCATTCATTAGAAGCTACATACTTCAACACATAATTTTTAAGAAACATAAATGTCTTTAAATATGTCTCATTCCAAATCTTTATACAAAACCCGCATGATGGCATAATAAAGTAAATAAATAAAAACACATATAACCATCACTTACACCTCTTAACATTCTATGTTTTTGTATCTGAACCTCAAACAATCAGCGGCAAAATACTTTGCACCTTTTTCCCCTCCCCCTGCTTTCATGATCACCGCTTTAAAAATAAAGATGCTAAGAACTTTATTCTTAACTTTTTATCAACATTGAGGAGGGGCAGTAGGGAAGAAAAAAGTGCCAAATAATTTTGTCGTTGATTGTAGTCCCATTCAAAGTGAAAGGTTAGTGCCAAGTTTCGGGCATTAAAAAGGATTAAATCCTTTGTAGATCATGCATTATGTTTGAATTGTAGAATCATTGATTGAAAGTTGTGTGTGTGCGGTGTGAAAGTTACCAATTTTGAGTGCAAAGTACTGTTGGGAAATTGAAGAAGGGATTTTCTGAGCGATTTTTCCATATTAACGATGCATTAATTTTGTAAATGGTAAACGTTGTTTTCGATCATGTACACGATAATCGGTATACGGTGTCACTCCTAGCACGTTTAGCAATTGGTTGAAATTTGTACCAATCCAAAAATTATGACTGAATGTCCTTATACCGATATCACACATTGAAGTAAAATATACAACTTAGCTATGCCATTATTCTTCCAAGCTTGTTAGGAAAATACATCTACCAGAAAGAAAAGAGAAAAAAAAGATGTAAAAAGAGCCCTTAAAATGTAAATACTTCTGAAGAGGGACTGGTTTTGTGGTATCTTATATGTACCACCTCCATGCATATACCTACCCACTATCTCCAAGGATGATGACCTTTAAGAGAACCTTCTTTCTTGAAGTCATTTTAAAAATCTGTTGATGTTCTTGACAAGCTGACTTCAATTTTAGAAAATACCCTGGGGAAAAGAGAAAGAGAAAGAAAATAAAAGCTGTAATGGGACTAATTCAGACCTTTCATACATACATCGGTAGTGGAATGAAATGTTTATTCCACCGCCAGTGTTTACATATATAACTTAGTGGAAATGGCAACTTGTACAAAATCTTCTTAGAGAAGAAATAAAGTCTGTTTTTTTCTCCTTTAGTCATGACAGAAGCAATAATTGCATGTCCAAATTTCACATCTTCCAAAGCAATCTAACACATACTTTCCAATTAACACATCAATTATGTCAAAAATAATTGCATGGGAGTAGCCATTCTGTTCATACCGCCCTCTAAAAATGGTATCATATATCAACCCAGTTCTTGATAAAAAAAAATGTATTTCTTTATGTATAATCTTTTTCAAATTTTCTAGCTCATAAGAAATTATTTTTCTTTGCATGGGTCTATGAATTTTTATTTGTACATGATACTAATGATAAAAGTCTTTAGAATTTGATGTTAAAGCATACTGGAGAGAAACATACAAGAAGAATTAGAAACAAAGACATTGTGTGCTAACATTTAAGGCAAATGATGTTATCATTGTAGTTTTTAACAGCATTTTGTGCCTATTAAGCAAGATATATCTATCTTTAAATAGATTTTGAAGTTGAAATTTCAGAAACTTAGTAAGATACAATAGGGACATTTCAAATCCTAATTATTATGTCTGAATTGCAATTATTGGCATATCTGGTTTTGTAGTGCAATGTGTAAAGTCAGTAGAATATACTTTGGAAGATGAGATAAATATATATATGCACAACAAGATGTAATGGAAATGAAATATATGTCATGGACAAAAATATATAGCTATATCTGAAAATACGAATCATGAATATCAATCTATAAAAATATCTCAAGAAAAATAAGATTCCACAAACCTAAGCTTACAAAGCAATCCAAACCCAACCCACTCACCTTACCCACCCCATCTTCGCCTGCCCCCACTCACCTTACCCACCCCATCTTTGCCTGCCCCCACTCACCCACTGCATTCTATTTGAGCTAGCAATGTTTGCTTAACTTTCGTTTAATGTAAGGACTCCTGAATTCCAGTTTAATTTATTGATTTTTTTTTTTTTTTTTTTTTGAGGCAAGTCTCCTTTGTACAAATTTTATTTTCAATTGAGATCCCAAATCCTTCAGTCCTTAATAAAAGCAACAATCCTGATGGAGACATTCCATGAACCTTTGGCAATATGTCAGGTAACTCAGGTTCTCATAATATCCCTTCCTGATGGTAATTGGGTAGTTACTTCAGTAGTAGAAACTGGATGTTTTATCAGTAATAGTTCACTACAGGTGGGTCTGAGACACAAACAACCTTCCAGACAAAGGCACCAGCCCCTTTTCTCTAATTCCACATGTAGAAGTTACTACTGTAGATTTTAAGGAGCCATTGCTTCATTAAACCCAGGAAAAGTCACTGGCTCAGATACAGTGTCTAGTCAGACCGGGTGATGAGGGTGACAGCAGTGCCCCATTACTGGCTCAGATACAGTGTCTAGTCAGACCGGGTGATGAGGGTGACAGCAGTGCCCCATCACATGCTCAGATACAGTGTCTAGTCAGACCGGGTGATGAGGGTGACAGCAGTGCCCCATCACATGCTCAGATACAGTGTCTAGTCAGACCGGGTGATGAGGGTGACAGCAGTGCCCCATCACATGCTCAGATACAGTGTCTAGTCAGACCGGGTGATGAGGGTGACAGCAGTGCCCCATCACATGCTCAGATACAGTGTCTAGTCAGACCGGGTGATGAGGGTGACAGCAGTGCCCCATCACATGCTCAGATACAGTGTCTAGTCAGACCGGGTGATGAGGGTGACAGCAGTGCCCCATCACATGCTCAGATACAGTGTCTAGTCAGACCGGGTGATGAGGGTGACAGCAGTGCCCCATCACATGCTCAGATACAGTGTCTAGTCAGACAGCAGTGCCCCATCACATTATAGACTGGACCCACTCACATGCATACATTGTAAGTCTTTGAAGCATTTTATCTCCAGCAACATCAAGAGTCCACATACATGTAAATTAAGTTTGCACGGTGTACCCGTTTTGTAACTAAAACTGGTTTTGTAACTAAAACCGGTTTCCGGAAACCGTGCTTTATATTTTATGAAAAACCAAAAAACCAGCAGTACCAAAAATAACCAAATCACTACAAAAAAATTGCCAAAAGATGGTAAAAATCTGTTTTATTTAAATGAAAAGAAAGTTCATTCTTTGTGTCAACATGTTTTTTGTAGTATCTTTTGATATATTTGTGAAAATATGTGATATTTATGTAGATTCAATCAATAAATACGATTGACAATGTTTGGAAATAAATAGTCATAATGTACCTGCAGATAACAGGTTCGATTGTGCTATGTATTTGCGTCTTCTTTCCGGGCTAATATTTCCCTGACCACAACAAATTCATTCCTTTATAATCCCTTTATTTGAAGTCATGTCGATTTTCTCCAGTTCTTAATTGTCTTTTAAAGTACTTGGGAATCTATATAAATCCCAACAAATACATAGCAAATCGCCAGCCAAGTATTACGAGACCATTTACGAATTCACACCCAACCACGCCCTACTGTACTGACTGACCCTATGCCTGTACATATGGCTAGTACAAGTTATAGCACATTATTCAATGTGTATATGGGTCCATGGATACAAATGAAACTTTGTGTGAATGACCATAGATTCACATGTTGTCATAGTAACTTGATTAATGAATGGATTTCAAGGGTTGTCATATTATTTTCTAAAGTGTTTTTTAGTTTGAATTCAGCAGCTTATGCCAGGAAAAACCTCGCTATAAATAGCTGTAGCATTGTTTAGAGGGTGAATTAATTGCGTGATTGTTATGGAATAACAATGCACTGTAAAACGAAGATAAATTATCCCTGTGCGATCACCAGCTTGGTTTGTGAATCAAACCAAGCTGGTATGATTCACATTTCACAATGAGGTCGCAAGTGAAAACGACCATTCATTCCCTCAAAAAGTTTGTATTCCTTCCCCTTATCTCATTTTCCTGCGTATAATAAACCTCTGAACAACAGTCCTGGTCAAAATTGTTCAGATTAAAAAAGAACAAAAAGATTTTGTGCACTCTTCCGTTCTCCTGTAATAATGCTTACTCATAGTAGTGGCCTACGAGCGATGAATTCTTCCCTTCCAATCATGTGTTGTATGTAATTGACCCATACCACGTGTTTTTTACTTGGGGGTACAAACTCAAATGATTTCATTAATTAGAAGTGGAACGAGTTTAAATGTTTTTTGCAGACCCATTAGGTGATAGCCTGTTGATATGAATAAATTAATAATATTTTCTCTGCATTCCGCTCAGCACATCATTTCTCAAGTAGGAAGTACAAACAGAATGTTCAAATACAGATGTGTTTTGTTGTTTTATACGATTCTGAATGACCAAAAATATTGTTTAACATTGTTAAATGTTTTAAATCAATGTTGAACTTTCTGCAAAGTGCCAAAGAATTGCTTTTGCTTGGGTGTGTGGCATGTGTTGTAAACAGAAAATGTTTTCATAGATCCTTGCTGGAACAAGATCTGGTTTGGTTTAAGTAAGGAATACAAGGTATTTCATTTTAATTTCCAATCCTGATCCTGAGTAGCTCAGGAGGACACCATGTTGGGACTGATCCTGTTCATCTTGTTTATCAATGACTACTAATAATATATCACTATGCTTAAGACTGTTTGCAGATAACTGACTCATTCACACATCGAATTTGAAACTGATGCTGCACTCCTACAAGATGCCTTGTACATGTACACAAATATCAAATTGGTTCAAAGATGACAAATGAAGTTCTACCCATTAAAGTGCTTTCTGCTTCATGTGACCAAAAAACATTCAAGTACCACAACGTGACCTTCACTACACTAGTAACTACCACTTTTTGGACGTAGAATTTCCGTCAAAGTATCTACATCAAAAATATTATTGGAAAAACTCAACAAACTCTTAACTTTCTGCAGTCACTCGCATGATTGTCATGACAACATCAAACAACAGACTTTTCTTGGTTAGACACATTTTTTATATTTATGCAGAGTTTGGGAACCTGACTATCCAAATGCACAGCTAGCATCACTCAAATGCTTCACGACTCAAATTGACTTCACTTCAAGTAATATACCGTATTCTGTGACCTGCCTCAATTACGCTCGTCCAAATTTATCAAGGAGAAACTACACTCTAAATACTGAACAAATTAAACCCCTTGCCAGGGCCATGACACAACAGACCAGTTACACATAGTCAGGTACCCAAATCAGGTTACCAGCTTCCGTGCTTAGAACTGATGTTGTGTTTTCACATCTAGTCACTGTATATATTGCCCTTTATTCTTGTTGTAACTTGTATGCACTTTGTGTGTGTGACATATTTAGATACATTGGATGTATGTAAATACTAATATCTCCACAGCAGTAGAAGGCTAAATATAGTAATGCTGAACATTGACTAATTTTGATAAATGATTTACACACAATATGTGAAGGATTACTCATGATTAGTACGATAACTTCTGGCCAAAACCAATGTGACAAAAAATATTAACAAGTTAAAAAGTGCACACAACTGGTATGGAAAAAGTATTGACTCTCCAGGTCCCAAAAAACAAAATCTCATTGGAAACACGCATTCCAAATGATGAAAAAGATCATCTTTTTAGTATGAACCATCATGTTATGGAAAATGTGAACATAGGAATGTTTAGAAATAACAGTTCACTTTAATATCATTGTCATTGCCTCAATTTTAGTACTTTTTTTTCTTCTTCCAAATTGTCCATCACACTTGTAAACAAGGAGCAAACTATTACCAAATAATTGTGGAAAAATCCTTGGGGAAAAATCCTAGATTTGTGTGTGATACTTAAGGGATAATTGGGTTGCCAACTTAATGCTACTATAATTGGTCTTATATTGTGCAACAAATGGCAGATGTGTGGCTTAACGGCACCACGACAGCGAGGGTCAAATTGTGCCTGAGAGGTTAGATCATTCTAAAGGTAGGAAGGAAAGAAAACAGGGGGAGATTGAGAGAAACACAAGAACTAAAAGCCAGAAAGCTGGTATCGAGAGAGGAGGTGCATGGGTAAGAAAAAAAGCAAAGCAGAGAGAGGGGGGCGGGAGAGGACTAAATATGGTTGTAGAGGAAAGCATGATGAAGGAAGGAGATAATTTTATTCTGAGGGTTTTTCTGGAAGAGCTCGGCTATTGAGTTGTGGGGAGCAAGGGAAGCTCTGGTAAGCTTGTACAGGGGGCAAGCAAGGAGGACGTGTTGGACTGTGAGAAGGCAAGCAAGGAGGACATGGTGGACTGTGAGGGTGCAATGGCAATTGGTGCAGTAGGGAGGGGTAGAGCCAATAAGGAGGTGGGAGTGAGTGACGTGGGTGTGACCTATTTTAAGGCGGGTAATGTGGACATTGTCGGCACTGGAAAAATTGTGGATGGAGGTTTTGATTGGAATGGTGGGCTGGATGACGTAGAGTTTACACAATTATCAAACAAGAATTAATGCAATTTCTTTCAGCAATTTTATTATCAGAAACAAAAAAATGCAAATATCAGAGTTGTTACTGTTTACTGATTTTAATCAATGTTTACAAGCAAATAACCAGTGTTTAGATATTATTCGCATTGAGTACCGTTACTTTTGGAAATACGAAGTTGTCCCAAATGTTATGATGCTAATTAAAACAAATTTGCGCAACCAGTATGAAAAAAGTATCAAATCCAATGCCCAAATAAATGCTAGAATTTTGCTTTCCAAATCGTGATAAGTTTACTCTACAGTATGAATAATCATTTTTATGGAAATTGTGCATGAAAGTTTGGTTAAGAAAGAACAGAAAAGCACCCTTTGTCTTTTAATCGCAACATCGCATAAACTTTTGGCCGTAAGCTTACTCGCTCGGAATTTTGCCTTGCATCATGCATACTATTAATGCCCCACCAAAATTAAATTTTAAATTGCTTCACTCACCCGGTAATACACTTCATTCCAGCCCTCTGCAAAATGCCTGCAATGTTTGCAAAGCATGCTGAATCTCAGTTCTATAAAAACCTTATACGTTTTTTTATATTATTTTGCAACATTTTTTTCTTTTTTGCAAAATCTATTCGACTATTTTGACTGCATTTTTGGTCAGTTTAACAATTATTAGTAAAATGGGTTTTGATCGAGTGAGATTGAAGCCTAACATAATGTTATTGTTAGTTTACACCATCGACTGTTTCTTGATGCATGTTTGTTGTGCATATCACAAGTTACTCAGATTGCAGATAAATCAGAGTGAAAATTATCCCTATACATACATACTGATTATTCCGAATTTGTGCTTCTCCGCCAACGTAGTTGGACGGAGGTTATGTTTTCACCTCTGTAAATTTGTTTGTTTGTTTGTGTCTGTTTGTCATCAAGAAATCTCAAGAAGTGTTGATTAAATTCTGATCAAAATTGGTGTGTGGTAGAGCTGTGACCGTTTAGCGTGTACACGCTACACGCTCGCAAATCCTTGTAAACATTTACTAAATACTTCATTGTGAGTAATCGTTTTTCATAGTCAGTCTTGCCATTGAAAATCAATATCATGATTAAAATCACACACACATTCGCTTTGGTTTGTTGATGTTTAATGGCAGAGTCAAATGTGCCAAGAGGGTGTTAATAGATTATGGTGTAAGAGTTAGGATAGTGAGGAGATGGAAGGTTTGTAAGGGAGAAAAGCAGAAAGAAAAAAAAAGGAGGTAAGTAAGATTAGGTGTAGAAAGGGAGGAAAGGGGGAAATTTAATGTTGTGGAAGAGGTTGTTGTTGTGGAGGAAGTTGATGTTGTTTAAAGAAGAATTGTTTTTGAAAAGGTCCAAATTGAGGACAGGTTACGAAGATATGCTTGATGGAGAGATTGGTGTTACAAGTGGGGCAGGGGAGCCGGATAAGAGATGGGAGTCAGTGAAAGAGGAGTGGCCAAGGCGAATGCAGGTGACAATGATGTCTTCCATGCAGTTGCGACTGTGCAGAGGGGTGTTGGTCCCGATTTTGGGTTTGATGGTGTGGAGTTTGTTACTGGTTTCGTGATTCCAAGAGTTTTGCCAGGTTTTTTCTATGTAGTTGGAGATGGACAGACGGAGGTCTGAGTATGGAATAGGAAAAGGAGAGGCAATGTTTGACAGAGCTTTGTTGGCAGCTCTGTCAGCTCTCTCATTGCCAGAAATGCCGACATGGCTGGGAATCCAGAAGAAGACAATATCTTTCCCAAGGAGAGAGTGTGGAGTTTAATGAGGATTTGTAAAATGAGAGGGTCGAGCCAGAACATGTTGAGAATGCCAGTGAGGACGGATTTAGAGTCAGAGAAGATGATGAAATGGGGGCGGAAAGAAAGTTTTATGAAGTTTAAGGCTAGGAGGACGGCTTTCGCCTCGGCAGAGTAGATAGAGGTGCCGTCGAGTAGCCTTGAGGAGAGGGTAAGGCCGGGACAGGCGGCGGCGGCTGCAAAAGAGCCTTCCCATGTGGAGCCGTCGGTGAAGAGGAAGGAGTAGTCGTGGAAATGTCTATTGAGTTGCCAGTATTTGGAGTGGAATAAGGCTGGGTTGTAAAGAGCTTTCGTGAAGGAGAAAGACCAAGTTACACCTTGGAGGGGTGAACAGTCCAGGTGGGAGTAGGTGGGATGGTGTATCTGGCGATTAAGAATATGTTGATGTTGGTTTTGGAGAAGTGGGAGTGCATCCGAATCCCGAAAGGTGGGGGGGATACATTTGTTTCGATTGAAGAGGTTGGTGAAGGAGGGAGAACGGATGGAAAGGAAAAAAGGGTTACGTGGATCTGTGAGGATGCGGAGAGCAAAGGAGTGGCCGGTCCTGGTACACCTGAGGTCTAAGGGGACTTCATTGGCCTCTATGTGGAGACTGATGATAGGGGTGGTATGGGGGGCAAAGCCTTACTGCTGTGTTTTTAGTGACCTCCAGGTGTTTCGGCTGACAAAATTCCAACCAATGACTTTTTACCAAATGTAAACCCGATAAGCATAATCCTTTTTAAATGTGACAATCACAAATGTGCAGTAATCACCTATGAATGGGGAAAATTTGCACTTTGATTTTGCCAAAATCTGAGCAGGCCAACTTGTGAAATGCACCGCGAATGTGCAGCAGTAAACAGTGAAACTAACAATAGGCCATAATAAGGCTTTAAATCCGCTACTCAATCAAGGCCCGTTTTACAAGCTGTTAAATCAACCAACAAACACAAGTCAAAATACCTAAATCGTGATAGTAAGTACATTTACATGTAAATATTACCTGATGAGTCAAATAAATTTTGCAAGAAAGAAAAAAATATTGCAAAATAAACAAACATAAAAAGGTTTTGACAGAGCTGAAATTCTAGGTGCTTTGCAAAGATGGTGGCCATTTTTTCAAGAGGACTGATACTTCAGAACTTTCATGGTGGTGGTGTAGTTTTGAAATGTTTTACGGTGAGGTATCATAGCATGCAAGATTTTCACAGTGAAACTTTAATCGAGTATGGACAAAAAGTAACATGATGTTGAGTTTAAATAACATTGAAAGGAAATATTTGTTCTTTCTAAACTGAATTTCCATGCACATTTTCCATAAAAATAATAATTTATACTGTAAAAGTAACCTTTTTACGAGCTGGACAGCAAAATTCCAGCACCTATTTGTACAATGGAGTCAATTCTTTTGCCATACTGGTTGCGCGATTGTTTTTACTTAGCATCGTAAATTTGGAGCAATTTTGGTGTATTTCCGAAAATTATAGTACTAAACGCATGTAAGCGAGCGTGTACATGTTTACTAAAATCCCTTAATGTTCACAGCTCTAGTTCAAGCCGTGGACAGGTCTGACAAGTTTTTTTAAAAACACAACACTTCTTAAAAAGAGTAGGGTGAAAACCCGGTGTTCATCCACTTCCGTCCTGGTAGCACGAGACTGGAATCTGCTATGCAGGCTATAGCTTAGCGTCTATGCTCCGCATAGGAGTCTTGACGAGTTCCCATAAGGGAGGATCCAGACTGCATAGTTTGTATTAGTTATTATACACATTCCTCTGTACAGGTTGACATTGGAAATACTGCACGAGGGTTGTTAGAGATTAGGTACAATTCCTGTTTCTTTAAAATTCACACTTTGTAGAAAAATAATGATTGAAAAATAACTTACTTTTTGGATATTCTTATATCAATTAGTCTAAATAACACTTTTCCAAAAAACATTTTCTAAATCTTTACCTATTTATCACCACGACGGAATAAAGTTTTCCGAGATTCATATCGTGGTAGCCATTTTCTTAGTCACTGCACGTTTGTGATTAATTATTCAACATCCGCAAATAAGTTTTAGGAATTCCACTAAACTGCAGGTTGATTTTTTTTGCTGCCAACATTTTTTTTTTTTTATGTAACTTTATTAAATAGTTTTGGTAAAAACACTAGTGTGCAAAAATAAATAAATAAAACATCAAGAAATCTTTAGATTATATAATTAAAATTTATAAGTATCATTTCAAGTTTTTCCTCAATTACTTTAAAACATATTACCCAAGCTGAAAAGTTATAGCCCCAATTGCAGTGTTTTCAACTTTGACTTTACTTTGGAGAGCTTGTCAGACAGAAAGAATATTCCAAATCCCTCAAAAACAGTTTTTGAAGACATGGATGGGCCTCAAAAATCGATACTAATCATTGTGGGGAAATTAAAAGGTAAAATGGTTTCGTTTTCATAAAGATCTTCAAACTGAGATTTTCCCACACTTTTTACACTTCCCTTAAAACAGTACAGGAGGGTATAGGATTTTGTAGTACCCTTGGACTGCCAGCCATCACCAACGACAGCATTACTACTAGTACTACTAGCATCAGTCCGACGCTACTACAGGGAGTACTAAGTTTGTATCTCGCTGGGAAGATCTTCCATGCTATTTTCGGGAGTAAGATTAAAACTTAAGTAAATCTGGGGCACATTTCAATCTGTGGCGCACAAATAAAAGATATCTGGTGCACAAATCAAAACCTGGTGCACTATGAATACATTTTGTACCAATTTATTTTGAAAAATACCAAGTACCTTGGCTAAAAATATCGTAATTATCATAGCCAATTTGATATGGCTGAATGAAAAGAGCAACTTTACACTTGTCATTAGACTTAGTCTTTCAGATTCCTTGCAGGTGTGTAGGTGCACAAACTGCTGGTGCAGGCTCACAAATTCCAGGTGCAGGTGCACAAATTTCTGGTGCAGGTGCACAAATGGGGTCTTCTCGAGGTAGAGTAGACTTAACTGTGAGTAGAGTCAACGTAACTAGCTCAGTACAGTCTTGCTAAGTTGGGAGGGGAAACTTTATCATTAGTCAATAGGATATTTTGTATAAATACTTGTCGCCTCAGCCAGTCAGCAAAAATTAATGGTACTCATACAGTATATGTTGGAAACTATTAACTAATAGACAACAAATTTGAAGGAAAACAAATTCTGTCCAGTGTTTGTTAAAAAAAGACAAAAAATGTTTTTCTCTTATTGACTGTAATGATAAGTGACTGTTTATTTTCCCATTTGAAGTTCGCGATCATCAAAAAAGCATTATGTCGCCATGCACCACAACATTCCCAAATGTCCGACCTCAAAAATGGATAAAACAACTTCTGCGCTCACTTTGCAAACTCTGCAGTCTGGGAAAGGCTCATAAACAAAATAGGCCTAGGCTAAATCAAAACATCATTAATTAAGCACTTAACTTAACTTTACTTAACTTGACTTTTTATCATGAAAAGTCAAGAAAATTTGCTTATTTTCCCATTGTTTAAAAATACCTGTTTAAGATAGTCTTTGAGACAATTGTTTAGTTATAAATTTAAAGTTACACCTGGCAGTGGCTTTTTATTACGTTGTCTTCCCCCAAAACGCTTAGGCCTAGGCTGTTTATGACACGCATCAAGCATAGGAAAGTATGTTAGGCTAAGTTACCAACTGTACGGTGTCTTGCACAAAAAAATCACTTGAATATTTAACGCGCAATATGCAAAAACTACACATGAAAATGAAAGCATTAACAAAATTTACTTCTTATCTTCCACTTGATATATAATTTGGCAGAATATCCACAAATTTACTTGGCTTCTGTACCTCTTTTTGTTACTGACGTTCCACTACGAAATACAAATCATCAGGTCTTAGGTAAATCATGTGAGCATAAGAAACGATGACGTCATGAGAAAAGTGACACCTCCTTGCTGCTTCGTCAGAGGAAATAGCTCAGTCATCATAGGCACAGTCATCATAGTAATTTGTGTGCCCTTTAAACCTTTTTTAAAAGGGATGACATTCACCAATATTATTCTTTTGAATATTTTGCAAGATATATCATGTGCAAATTATTATACAGTACAACAATAGAAAAACAGGTAGACTAAAAATAAGAATATAAATACACAAAAAAGGAAAATAAAATAAAACGGCTAGAAATCAAATCAAGAATAGGCCCTAATATAAAGTGAATATGAAAAGTAAATCAATAAGAGTGTAAAAAGGTAAACACATAAATTAAAAGTATAAACAATTGATAAATTATTAGCTAACCAATTAAAAGGATTAATAATGAATTAGGCCGAATTAAGCTCCTTAAGAATACTAAAATGCAAATGCAAAACAGTAAAGGCAAACAAAAATTGTTGGATTAATTTTGGAGTTTTCATAAAAAGACGATTTGTTTTCTTACAAACAATATACAGGATAATACTGCCCGTATTGAGTATAATGAAGTGGAAATGCCATTCCACGAGATGAGTATACAGCGGCATCGGAATGAAAATGAAAAAAATGTGGGGGGAGGGGAGGGGAGGGGGTGGGGAGGGGCTGAAATGCACAGTGATTTTTGCTGATACCGAAAGCGGCAAACGCGTAAAGAGAAGCCTAAAGGGAATGGAGTCGTGGGGCTTGCGTAAGAGTCACTTGTGGAATTCAGAGGCAAAGCCCTGTGATTATAGGCATTACTGGGGTTGCAATCGCGTGCCTAAAAAAGGGGTAAATTTGCTTCAACCAGATTGCAAATCTGCCTTGATGTGGTTATACCCCTTCCCCCCCTCCCACCACGAAAATAATAAATTCCTTAATGATGATAATAATAATGATAATAATAATAGTGATAATAATAATAATAATAATAATAATAATAATAATAATAATAATA
>JAIGNY010004072.1:415000-495000 GCA_020152595.1 Chiridota heheva | reverse complement strand
ACAGGTCACAAAGAGTTGTTGTTAATGGTGCTCATTAATAATATTGATGTTTCCCTTGACTCCAGGATTTGTAAATTTGCTGATGACACTAAGCTGTACAGGATTGTTGATGGTGCTAGGGATTCTTCACTTTCGCAGACTGATCTGGATAAGTTAGTTTCTTGGTCCCAAATATAGCAGATGTCATTCAATGTCAGCGAAGAGCCACTAGACTTATTTCCGAAGTGAGGAATCTCTCTTACGAATCTAGGTTGCGAATTCTTGGTTTGACCACGCTTGAGTTGAGAAGAGTACGTGGCGATATGATTCAGGTTTTTCAATTCCAATCTGGTAGTGATGCTTTGACTTCCTGTTATTTCCTGCCTGTTTCAGCTAATCCTCATGTGACACGTGGTAACAGTTTGAAGTTGACAAAAGAGTTCTCACGGATAGATATTCGGTGTTTTAACTTTTCGCAAAGAGTTGCTTAGTTGTTAATGAATGGGATGATTTGCCTGAATGGGTAGTTAGCTCCAATTCTGTTCACAATTTCAAAGTCGACATTGATAAGTTCTTTACTAACTCTGGGCGTGTTTGATTTTTTTATTTTGTGGTGGTGGTGGTGTTAGTTTTGGCTTTTTATGGGGTGACTAACACTTCTTAGCCCGTAATCTTGTTATCTTATCTTATGCATATCTTTTGTATGATTTGTTGTTGTATTTTAAGCAAGTTTTTATGATTTTGCCTTCCCTACCCCCGAGGCAAATCCCGCTATATGCTTCTCAGTGCCTGATTAGAAATGGTAACCCAATGCTTATCTGAGTAAATTTTATCATGAGAATTTAGAACTGTATTCTTTTTATCAATTTAATTGTGTTAATTTTCAGCCATTTCGGGGCATCAAAAACAAGAAATCTTCAGAGCTTCCGGCATGTCCCGGGAAGAGGCCATTAAGCGGCGTGGTTACACACTGTTATGCAAGAAACAGCATTTGGCAGTTGAGTATGTGCTGTGCCCAAACCAAACTTTCTGGCGACGCCACTGGTGGTGGTGGTGGTGATGATGTGGTGCGAGGTCTTTTCTCAATTTAGGGCTATAGCAGCCGGGGGCATGACTCCCAATAATTTACAAAACGTTATGATAGAAAGGTGTCATATATACATTTCCATGGCCGTATGAACCGGGGGAGTCGGCTAAGGTCCACATATTCATTAATTACCTTCTGCGTTCCCTCTAAGGAATCTATCGTTAATTTTTTTTTTTTTGGAGAGAAATGTAAATATGTCATTTGCAGTTTAAATTTATCTTACAAATTATGTTATAACGCTGCATGAAAAAAACGCTTCACTTTGCTCCTGTAATTTCTACATTACCTGATTACCAATATTCTAAGTTCTAAAATCTGAGCAGGTTAGTTTTTGAATTTTAAATATACCACTTTTAGGCCTATAGTTTTCAAGTTGAGGCTGCTCAAAGTTGAATAAGGTTTTCACGTAATGCATGACTGGAGGACAACTTAACGTCTTTATGCAAGTCTTTTAATTTCTTTTCTAAATCTCAGTCACTAAAAATGATGGGAAAGTTCTTTACTCCTAGAATTTGAATGGGAATATTGTAAAGACTCAAAAAAGTTTTGGTCAAACTTTGCTATGCCCTTTGGTAGAATTACGATATATACCCGAAAACGATTAAAAACAACAGGATTTACATGAGAAAATGTAATATATCACAAATTAGCATAACAATTACATGTTGAGCTTAAATATTCAACAGGCTGTAAAGCATGTATGGTCAATTTCTAAGTTGTAACCGATTTTAATTAAATTTTATGTTTAATGAATTTTCAATATAACTATTTAGCTAAAGTTGTCCCTGCTACATTTCCATAATAATTTTAGGTGATTAAAATGTATGCATAATTTCATTCATTCAAATTGGAGATGCTAATTTTTCAACACTAACCCTCAATATTTTCTAACACTCCGCCGCCCCTGATTATGTAGGGGAAAGAATGTAAATCTGTATAATGCAGAAAACAAAGTTACGCGGCCCTGATGCATTAATTTCAATTACGATGGCATGGTGACAACCTCAACAATCCTAAAGAATATTTAAAGACAGTCAGAGCGCGCGGGCCGACAACTTTTTGTTAAGGTACAGGAGTGAGGGTGCCAGGGAAGAATACGAGCGGAATACGAGAAGAATATACGTTCATCATTTTGATATTTGGTCTACAAGGACTTTCAACGTGCTAGCACTTTATCTAAGTGGTGTCCTTCGAAAAATCTTTAGTCAGCCCTTTTGACTGCTTTAACTTTCTCTTTTGTCAGTGGAAAAAAAATCCATGAACAACAAAATAACGAAATATAAGGCTACCCTTTGACCCTCATTTGTGCTAAGTCAAGGAAGCTAAGTAGGAAGCGGCGGGGGGCTGGAGGGGCTTTATCTCCTCCAGTCAAAAATGTGAGGGGACGGTAGTATGCCTTCGCCCCCCCCAACTCCCCCCCCCCCCTCCCCCCACACACACTTTTCAGGAAAGAAAACCCCTTATTGGGATTATTTGTATAATCTGTGAAATATATAAACCTTTTCGGCGCTTGTTTTTCTGATTTATTCGATTATAATTTATGGTACATCGGTCTGATCCCGGGTCCGATTTTAGTTTCCTCAATCATAATAATTTGAATTGACCACACTTGGCCGTAAAATGTAGCATTACATCGTTACATTCGCGCCTGCGTAGGTGTTACATACAGCATGCACTTGGTACGTGTATATGTAGGTGACAGGTCACTGTACTGCGAGCATGTATGTACTGCCACGTACGTCGTGTCCTATACTAACTTAATTGTCTTTTCTTCTTTAATAAAAAAAAAAAAAACTTCCCACAATCGTGAAAATAAATGGGACAAAAATGAGACTTTTAAATGAGGAGGGGAAGGGTTGAGGTTCGTGGTAAATACATTTTCAGTCCCCTCCCCAAGAAAAAAAAAATGTTCCTAGGCCGTTGTGCTAAGTAATATAAACAAAGTAAAAACCTCAATAGGATGATAATGTTAGATAAAGTGATTGAATATTTCTATGTATTTGTATAGCAGCTTTTGAATATTTCATGTGGAGCGTGAACAGGTGAATTTCTAATACGAGATGATTTACAAAACATTGGATATTCACATTTGTCACTGCACCCCATGCACGAGTAATACACTCACGAACTTATGAGGGGGAAAAGAAGAAGATAATGCGGTTAAAGATTACCACCGATAAATGCCTGATTTAAGTGATTTTGAATATCAAAATATGTAAATTCATCAACAGGCTACGCTTTCGAAATACTGAATTGCTGAGCATGCATGAGCAATATGGATCAACTACGCATACAGTAAACGCACAGGTACAAATCCCTGATTTGTCTAAACATATGTCAAGTTCTTGCCAACTTTGTCAAGGCTGCATAACACCCCAATTGCACACGAAAGTTCCCTTAGTCTGTTAGTCACATTTTTTCAGAATGTTCAAATAGGGAATTATGGAAAACAGGATATGGAGATGCATTACAAATGTTTATTTCAAAAGCTAACATTAAAACTTTGGATTGTGGCCGATTTTAATTGGAAAGAATTAACATATTTTAGAAGATAGTTAAATCGCAATGTCACAACTTATACAGTTTAAAGGTCTACAGGCTGACGGACATGTAGACAAAAAAATATATATATTTTAGTTTTTGAGTATAGCCATAGCTGATCAAAGTTTGATCTGTTTTGATTCATGTGAAGTTTGTGAATTATGACCGGGCAGAGAGCTCAATACCTTTTTCAGTTTATTTATCTATTTTTTGCCATCTATTCATGTTATATGTTTTTGCTTTATATTTGCTGTGACACTAAGAGAATCCATTCATTTTGTAATCAATTTCTATTCGTTCTTTGTTACTCGATTCGTGATCATACTACAATTCACGAAAATCGGAGACTTATTTTGCTTGATATCATTTTACATGATAAGATTTTTAAGATTATTTGTCTTAAAACTTTAATACCGTAGCCACAAAAAGACCATACTCTGGTTAAAAACTACCGTCCTATTTTTTTACTAAATATTGATTATAAAATTGCAGCTAAAGTACTAGCCTCACGTTTGAAACAAGCCTACACTAATTAATTCCAACCAAACGGGGTTTATCAAAAACAGATTTATCGGGAAAATGTTCGCCTTATCTTCTGATCTTAGACTTAATAGATTATTGTGAAGTTAATCATATCCCAGGGTTTCTGCTGCTGCTAGATTTTGAAAAAAGCTTTCGACCGACTAAAGTTTATCTTTCAGTGCATCAATTTTGTTTAAGCTTTAACAATAGTTTCATTAGATGGATTCAAACTTTATACTCAAATGCAACTGCATTTGTCTGTAATGGTGGTTTCTCTTCCTCTTCTTTTCCAATCTCTAGAGGAGTAAGACAGGGATGTCCTCTAAGTCATTATATTTTTACTATTGTGTCGATATTCTAGCTCAATGTATTAAGTATTCCGTAAATATTCGAGGTATTAATTACTATTTTAGATAATGACATCAAGCTTATTCAATATGCTGATGATACGTGCTGACGTGTATTGTTCTGGATGGCAATAAATATTCTCAATCGAATGGAGTGATCCTCGGGCTTAAAGGCTAATTTTGACAAATCTAACATTTTCCCATTAGGACTTTTGGTATCCAACAAGCCACATTTTCTTGATTTTAATTTTGTTTAGACATTAGGGCCTGTTTTAGGAATCATTTTTTGATCATTGTTTGAATAACCTTTTTTGCTTAAATTCCCCCCCCCCCCCCCTTCTCCCCCAAATTGTCCCGTCTGAAAGAGCTTCTGCAACTTATGGTCTACAAGGGATTTGACACCAATTGGCAAGATCACTATCATAAAAACCTTAAGATAATCCAACTCGTTTATCTTTTTCAGGTACATCCAGATCCTCCAACTTACTATATTAAAGATCTAGAGGGTATTTGTTTTCGTTTTATCTGGAATGGACTGATGGAAAAACGGATGAAATTAAACGTAACTAACTTATTGCACCACTCAGTTTGAGGGGCTTACGCGCCACCCACATTCATTCTTTTATACGTTCTTTAAATTGAATTAATGCTCATTGGAAATTGTGTTTTTTTGATGTATATATCATTATTATTATTATTATCATTAAGGAATTTATATGATGCACATATTTGTACGTAAACATACATTCAATGGCGCCTTTCACAAAAAGCATGAAAAAATAAATGAGTTTTTAATTTCCGTTTAAATGAATTAAACTTTGTACATTCTCGCACTTCACTGGGGAAAGGTATTCCATTGTTTTGGTGCATCAACTGCAAACGAGCAATCACCCAGTGTTACACAGTTCGTTGGATGGTATCTTGAAATTCTTTTGGCGATTTGATCGTAGGGTATATTGACTAGTGTTTGTATATATATAAATATATATATATATATATATATATATATATATATATATATATATATATATATATATATATATATATATATATATATATATATATATATATATATATATATATATATATATATATATATATATATATATATATATATATATATATATATATATATATATATATATATATATATATATATATATATATATATATATATATATATATATATATATATATATATATATATATATATATATATATATATATATATATATATATATATATATATATATATATATATATATATATATATATATATATATATATATATATATATATATATATATATATATATATATATATATATATATATATATATATATATATATATATATATATATATATATATATAGAAAATTATGGTAAAGACTTTCCATTTAAATGAAATGATCATAATCGAAACATTATCATAACTAACCTTTTATTAAAAATTGTATGCACGCATGGACATTTTATAACTACAGTTCCACATGTAACTATTCCAATGAAATTATCTGGAATAAGTCCCATATAATGATCGATAATAAGATTATGTATTATAAGTTTATGCATTTGAAATGGGAAACTTTTGTTAAAGATTTATTAGATGATGAGTCACGTCCATTAAGCTTTGATAGCTTCAGGAATGTCTTTTCATTGAATTATTTTCCCTTTACAATTTTCCATGGTCTTCAGTTTCCGTTATTCCGAATTGTTGGATGAACAATCTCTTCTATGATAGGCATTGTATTGTGACTGATCCCATTAATACAATTCATAAACGTCTTTTAGTTCACGCTCCTTTTATAACCAATTAATTATCTCCATTATCTCTCCACCAATGCCTTGGCTAAATGGAATGTTGAGTTTGATTTAAACATTCAGCAATGGCGTAATATTTTCATGGCCCCTTTTTATTCATTAAAGGAGACTAAAATACAATACTTTAAATTCCGCTTCATTCATAGAATCCTTGGTACTAACTATATGTTAAATGCATGTCAACAACAATGCCCTCTGTACCTTCTGTAATTCTGCTGACGAGAATCTTGATCATCTTTTTTGGAGCTGTAATTTTACATCTGACTTTCTACTCGATTTAGAGCAGTGCTTGCTTGGTAACCAGTTACTTTTTACAAAACAGGATATCTTTTTCGGATACAAGTTATTGCACAAGCATCCATATAACTTTTTGATATTTCATAAATTCATATTAAAATTATATTTTAAGTAAAAGGACTAGTTCCGAGCATCCCTCTGTAGATGAATTCTTCCGAAAATTCAGATTCTTGTAACAAGTGAAAAAACATATTGATTAGAAAAACCAATAGCTTTTAATGATTTCATGTCTGCCTTAAGCTTTGTCCAATGATTCTTTCATGAGTTATTGTTAGTTACTAGTTATCATGCCCTCATAGATATACTTATCTCTTACAGTACTTTCACTCCTATTACGGTGATATGATTATGTATTTATTTAGACTTAACTACCTATACATTTTGTGCGTTGTACTCTTAGTGTCACTCACAAGAAATTGTCTATTATTAATCATTTGTATTTGTCTTTGTCACTTTAAATAAGCATGGAAATAAATGAGATGGTACAAAACAAAAACAACAACAAATATTTATCTATTTGTTTGTTTGTGTGTGTTTGTTTGTTTATTTATTTCTGTATTTATTTATTTACTTGTTTGTTTGTTGATTGATTGATTGTTTGAATGATTGATTGATTGATTGATTTTATTTCCACTTCTTTAGGTAAAATACAACAGAAACAATGGATATTTAATGTAGTGGAGACCATAACAAGCTTAAAAAAGCTTTCTACAAAGAATGTTCCCCGTATGATGATTTATAAAAATTAATCTTAAGAGACATATGGATTTTATGGACATATTATATGACACAAAAATAAATATAAGCAATATGAAAAAAATGAAAAAACAATGATACAGTTTAAGCTTCCAAAATGATATTAAACCCCACCCCTATCCCACCTCACTTCACCCACCTCACCCAATCCGACCTCCATTACACCCTACTCCCAAAAGAAGAAGAAGAAAAAACAGTGGATTTTCCTTTCACAAAGACATTCAGGTTAGGCATATAAAGATAATAAATAGGTTTTGAGCTTCTTTATAAACACAGATAAAGAGGTAGAAGTTTGTATATTACTATCTACACAATTCCACATTCTTGTTCCAGCACACCTCACCTGAGCATATACAAGACAAGTACGTGTGTAAGGCTTGAACGTGTTGAATACTTATGCAAACTATTATTTAGCGTAACAAATATTTGAAAACATGTTGGTCAAAATTGTGACGGTGCTGGTAAACAAAGATCGAAATATTGTAACTTATATAGGTCATTTAAGGTTAAAGGGGCATTAGACCGAAAAGTGAGGGCGTATTTTAAGGGGTTCCCAAAAATCAAATACTTACCTAAAACGCAACGGTATAGCACATTTCTGGTTAATATGAATATTCAGGTGACCTTTGCCCTCACGTCTGTGGGCTATGGAGGCATGAAGTTTATCGATCTCTTGTGGATGATATATCTGTGAAATTCGCAAAAACGAGCGCCCTTACTTTTCGATCTTGTGTTCCTTTAACATTCTTACTGCTGAAATAAAAAGTTGAGAGTGAGCTTGATAATAGGCTTTTGAAATATTTCTAACAATACGTTTCTGAAGAAGAGATCATTTTTCAGTTGAACAAGCAGAATTTCAACAAAAATTGGGAAAATAAGGGCATTGTACAATGAAAGTAAAGTATTACTAGGGAGAAAATGCCTGAGGCGACTTACGATACCCATATTTTGGACCACTCTTTTAGTAATGGCTGAAACGTGCTCTTTCCAATTTAATTTATTGTCAATACGAATCTCTAAGAATTGTGTGCTTGTGGATATTTGGATAAAAAAACTTTGCTGGTTTGACAGTTTTATTGGTAAATATGATAAGTTTTGTTTTTGCACATTAACAGATAATTTGTTGCATTAAACCAAGAGCATATTTTAGAGAATTCTGACGAAGCAATATTCAAAGCATTTTCAATTTTATGATCCTGAAGATATATAGTTGTGTCATCAGTAAAAAGAATGTAATTGAATTTGCTAGAAGATTAATGAATATCATTTATACAGAGTACAAACAACAGTGGTCCCAATATTGAACCTTGGGGAACTATGATCATTTTTGCACGTGATTAATTAAAATTATATAGTTATTTTCCCAAAGGACATAAACAGTCATTTTCTGATTCAATGGTTTCCCTTGTTTGGACATTTCTGGATAATTATCTACCATTTTCTGACCGCAAAATTTTCGAAAAGCAAAAAATCACATTTAATGTAAATTTGTCTCCCCCAAACATTTGGAGTTCTCCTACGGCCTTGATATATGTATAATGTGTGATTGTAGACCTATGCATATCGTTTATAGATAAGTCTGGCAAATGCACAATTTTTTCAAATTTAGTGTCACCTACGATCAAAGCAAAGTTACACCCTGTCTCCACTTCCTTAATACCGTAAATTAGCTAAATTCGCCGGGGTTAATTAATACTGGACAAAATAGGAAGTCAAGCAATCAAAAGGGCCAACTAAAGATCTTTCAAAGACATCACTAAAGATAAAGTGCTAGCACGTTGAAAGTCCTTGTAGACCAAATATCAAAATAAATGATTGTATTCTGCTTGTATATATGCCCTGGCACCCTCAACCCTGTACCTCATCAGAAAGTTGTCGTCCCGCGCGCTCTGACTGTCTTCATATCCTTTAGGATTGTTCCAGTTGTCACCATGCCATGCCATCGTAATTGAAATCCATGCACCAGGGTCATATGAGTATTTTTGCGATATACAGATATACATTCTTTCCCCTACATAATCAGGGGCGGCGAAGCATTACAAATATTGGTGGCTAATATCAAAAAATAAGCATAATGTCTCAATTTGAATGAATGATTTTATGCATAAATTTCAAACACCTAAAATTATTGGGGATAAAGCCTTACTCCCCAACCCCCGGCTCCGCCGCCAATGTCCTAAATTCTCTGAATGGGTCCCCTTTATATAGAATGTATTTTTTTTAGTAATTTTTATTAATTTTTGAAGGTATCGGCTTGTCAGGGCCGTAAATCTTATCTGGACATGTCCTCTAATTCAAAAAGTGCGAGGACAAGAGGCAAATTTCCCGAAAATGTACTAAATTTGGAAAATTATGCTGAAAAGGTGGTGTGTGTAGGATGGGGGGGGGGGGAGGGCATGTCACATGTCGCCCTGTTCCCGGGAATTACAGTCCTTTCAGCTTATATGCATGGGCTTCTTTTATATATTTGCGGCTTGAATTTCTTTCACGAAAAATCTTATAAAACACCGGAAATATATTCATAAACTCTCGGGGCACCATAATGCGAATCTGAATCGGTTAAGTCGGCAAAAATCCTTCAAGAGGACATGAACGCCAACGGAGCGTAAAAAGTATGAGTAAAAAATAATTATAAAAAAAAAACTACTTAGCAATACAGGTGTTAGTAAGTTTAGCTTTGAAACAGTTGAGACTTAGTGCATGAACAATGTCTGACGGTAAAGCATTCCAATCCTTTAGTGTGTGAGGGAAGAAAGAGTGTTTATATACATTCTTTTTAGCATAGGGAACCTGGAAATTAAGGTCATGATTATTTCTTGTATTAGTTCTAACGGTGGGGATAAGTTCATCTTTATTGATGGCGACAAGATTGTTATTGATTTTATATAGCATATGTAGCCGGGTGTTGTATCGTCTTGTTTTAAGCAGGGGCCAATCTAATTTATAAAGCATGTTTTTACACTAGATTTATAAGAGTAGTCTGCCATACAGAACCTGGCTGCTCTCCTTTGAATAGATTCAAGTTTATCCACATCGCACTGGTGATGGGGGTCCCAGACTGCAGATGCGTACTCAAGTACTGGCCTGACTAGAGCTTTATAAGCAGTGGATTTAACGTCGGTGGGACAGTTTGAGAGGTTACGTTTTAAAAGGCCAAGTATAGAGTTAGCTTTCTTGGTTATGTTATGTATATGTTTATCCCATCTAAGTTTATTATCAATTTCAACGCCTAGGTATGGGTGGGAGTTGACATGTTTTAGTGGCTGGTTGCATAAGGTATAAACAGGTGATTTAAAGCATTTCTTAGAGGAAATTGACAAGATTAGCATTTGGAGGGGTTGAAATTCATTTGCCATTTGTTTTGCCATTGTTCAAGTTTGTTAAGATCATCTTGGAGGATTTGTTGGTCAGAGGGGTTATCAATTGTTCTGTACACAAGGCAGTCATCAGCAAACAGTCTGACTGTGCTGTTTATATTATCAGGATGTCATTTACATATAAGAGGAAAAGTAATGGACCCAAGACAGTACCTTGTGGTACACCGGATAAAACCTGTTTAGAATCAGAGATTTCACCATCGCAAACAACACGCTGGATGCGGTTGTTGAGGAATGATGCAAACCAGGCCAGAAGATTTCCATCAATGCCATAGGCGGAAAGTTTGGATAACAGGCGCTGGTGGGGACTTTATCAAAGGCTTTTGAGAAGTCAAGAATAGCCATAGAGACGTTACTGTTTTGGTCAATTTGTTTAGAGATATCATTTATTGTTAAGAGGAGTTGTGTTTCAGTCGATCTTTTGCACGGAAGCCATGTTGTAAATCAGTTAAGATATTATGCTCATCAAGGAATTTCATCACATGTGAGTGGATTATATGCTCAAGGATTTTACTACAAACGCAGGTGAGGGAAATAGGTCTATAATTAGCTGGGTTTTGTTTATCACCTTTTTTAAAAACACTACATATGTTTGCTTCTTTCCACTTGTTAGGGATAGTACCATTATCGACAGAGGTTTGAAAGAGATCAGTTAGAATTTCATAGAGGTCATCAGCATGTGCTTTTAGAAACCATGGTGGTATTTGGTCAGGACCTGAGGCTTTGTTGGGGTCTAGGTTATGCAGTTGCTTTTGACACCTTCTGGGGTAATTATAAGTTGGTTTATTTTGCTGTTGGTAAGTGGTTTAGTTACAGGAATTTGGGAGGTGTTTTCTACTGTGAAAACACTGAAAAACTGGTCATTTAGAATGTTAGCTTTAGTTTTACTGTCACTGCAGAGTTTACCGTTATTTAGTAGATCAGACACACCTACAGAGTTACTTCTTAATCTTTTGATATAGGACCAAAATGCCTTTGGGTTTTTCGTTAAGTGAGTTTTTAAGTTTATCACAGATGAAGGTGTTTCTAGCTTCTTTAAGGTTTTTATGGACAGCCTTTCTAAAGCTTGTATAGGTAGTCCAGTCATTGGCTTGTTGATTAGTCTTAGCTTTTTTAAACAGTTTATGTTTTTCCTGCAGAGACGGCGTTGGATACAGGTAAACCAGGGCAGATTTAGTTTAGTTGAGGTGAATTTGTGAGGGCATGTTTTTATCAATAATCAATTTCATTTCTTGTTCAAAGAAATTCCATTTTCATCAACATCAATGGAGGAATTAAATTGAGTATAATATTGCAGTTTAAATTTGGTCAGGTCTTCTTTTATTCGTTTTATGTTAGCTTTTTCTTTAAATAGATTTTACGTTTAGGTAACTTTTTACGAGGAGGGGAGATATTTAGGTCAATTCAACAATATCATGGTCACTTATACCGGGAATGACATTAGCTGAGGTAACAGCTGGTGAATTGTTAGTAAAAACAAGATCAAGGATGTTGTTATCTCTGGTGGGTGACTGCACCATTTGAGTGAGATTGAATGAATTGGTCACTTCAAGAAGAATTTTGGCTGCTTCGGAGGAAGCGTTAGTTCCTGAAATAATGTTTTGACTCCAGTCACCTGCATCCACACTTCCACGTTAGTGCTTATTTGATACTAGGCCTAGTCAATATAGGCCTATACTTGTATAAATTAAACTTTGAATAAATCACTGGTAGCTTTCGATATCAAAATTTCTAAAATAAGGTAGACTTTGGGAGAAATTTACCTTTTGTCCCTCCCCCTCCCCTTACTTTTTGGATAATTGGATAAGAGCCCGTGTCCCCCTTTCCCACTTTCCAGGTGAGAATTCTCAGAACGTGGCTTAGCCACTTTGATATCTTGAGCTATGTTGTTGGAGTCAGTTTTCATATAAAAGTCTTCATTTAAATCTTGTTAAGCCATCTACCTATATTATCAAACCCACGAGGCCCCGGGTTCAATCCTGGGGTGGGTAGACGCAAGTTATCACGTTTGACTTGGATGTTATGTCTGTACTGATTGTTCATCTCTGATTTTGTACTACATAACCGAATACCAGCCCTCAGTCTCAGAACCATACAAGCAGAACATTTTCCACATTACCTGATTACAGCCCGGCATTACAGTCTGATTTTGGTCTTCAAACTAAGCTGCTTGGATTTCCATAAGTACGAAATATTGTTTTGTAATTTGTTGAAAGCCCCAACATATTGAGGTAAATATGGCTGATGTTAGAAAATTGAGAGATGATTGTGAACTTGAAGAAAATGTCCAAATACAACAGTGTAATGCGAGGTCCTTTTAAACTTTCGCGCCACTTGTAGTAGGTTGGCCAAACTAAATTAAATTGGGAATTTAGGTTCTAAAACGAGATAACGTTTGGCAGATAAAACATATTTTTATTGAATTTATAAAAGATATGATATCTACAACAACAAAAATTGCGTAGATGTCGCGATATTTATATAAACTAGAATTAAAAAGTCACGGTAAAGAATGAAATTTTTCTGATTGGCAACTAATTTCCCGCGATCGTATCAAACGTGCCTTCGCTCATTATTAGCCAAAGATACAATGATATAGGTCTGTAGGTACGTAGACTCAAGAGAATGTAATGTAGGTTACTAGTATCAGTAATACATACACATTGATACAGACATAGCCTAGGCGCCCTGAATAGCCTACCCCCTAATCGCCGTGTAGGCTAGAAGCATATGTTATGCGAATTTCAACCAGTGACATAGCTCACATCATATATTTATGAAATATGAATCAAAACATGGCAACTTCTCAAACCGCAACTGAAGTTCAAAATTCTCTTAAAGACGCTCTAATCGAAAGCTTGAACGCAATATTATCCCCTCTGCAAGACATTCGAACTCAAGGAGAAGGACATTTGAAAGTTCTCGAAGTGACAGAAGGTAAGTTAGGCCCCTAAGAAGACCATAAGAGTAATAACCCATAAGTCATTTGCAGTATTAGTAGGCATAGGGCCTAGCCTAGGCCTATGTCAAATAATATAATTGGCACTGCCAAGCATAGACTATGGAAGTGGCAAGTCAAGTAAGTAGATGCACATCCCTGACATACTTTATTATTTAGCTAGAGATTCCTCAAGCTTTGAAAATAATCATCTTTCACAGTCTTATCGTTACATTTTTTAACATATTACTAGCTTTTGCTTCAAAGTGACGCCATTTACAGCTGGAGGCGTAGCTGATTTATCGCTTGCTTTTCATTGTTTATTTGTTTTGCTGAACACATGCATCGATATCAACAAATTCATAGGCCTACCATACTTTCAAGTCATAATATTTGTCTCGAAATGGGTATTTTCTTGAAACATGTATTTTAAATTGGACTCGAATTTCATATTTAATCTATTATTTTGTAGGTAATGCACTTGTCAGTTGAATGACTCACCCCTACCACCCCCGTCAATGTCAGTCAAAGGGGAGTCATTGACATGAAATAGTGACTCACATGTGTGTCATTGTACCAAATTGTCAGTCACCAGAGTGACTCTGGGGTGGGTCAATTTACTTCAGACCCATTGACTTTGTACAGAGGTGATTGATTTGGGGTAAGTTATTTCACAAAAATTGTCTGTTACCTAGGTGACTGAGGTGTGCGTCAGTGTACATGTTTTGTCCACCCACTTTGGTGCAATGATTGACCTTGTCCGGGGGTGTAAGGGGTGAGTCACACAATTGACAAGTGCATAAAATTCATTTAAAGAAATTATTAGCATATTAGCACTATTGAAATTAAATTAAGCCGAGAAGCAGTGGTAGATCCAGGATTTTTTCCCCACCCCTCTCCCTTCCCCGCACAATTAAAAAACACTCTGATTCACACCACAATTTTAAAAAAAAAGAAACTTGATACATTTCTTTTCATTTTTAGCTCAAAGTGGGAAAAAATTGTAAACTTTCTGTCTCCTTTTTTAAAATGTATGTGGTCAGAGGTTTTTGGTCAGAAACTTCTGAAATGTAGCAGTATTGAAGAGCTTGGAAATATCTCTTAAGGGTGTATTTTTTATATATTTTTTATTTATGTTGCTAATATCATGAGATATGGTCATTTTTGATGTAATGTTTTATATTTTGTACTGTCCACTGTTGCGTATAAATGAATTGCCTGACAGCACCCATATGGTTGAGTTCACACCAAACAAGTACCACTTTGTTTACACTACAGTGCATAAGTTTTCTTGTTGTGTGTCCAGCATGGAATACTATCACTGTTAATCACCATTATGTTGTATTTTGACACTTATTTTCATACTGTTCAACTGCATTTTGCCACTCATTGTATTATAGTCATGTGCTTAGGTATAGTAAGGATGTTGTGTGTGTGTGGGGGAAAGGGGGTAGTTTTATCCACCCACAAAAAGTGCTCCAAAAAGTAAACTTGTTGGGGCTTCAGCTAATAAGAAACCTGAAGTCATGGATTCATCATTTATGATGAAAAATAAAAATCGGCTTCCTGCTGTTTCTCTGAAAAGAGCTGAAGCAAATTTCATGGGGGGCAAGGGATGAAGTGCTGTAATAATATTTTAATCACATTTGCATCTCTTTACGCCAACATGAATTAGAAAATCGCTTGCCAGGTAGTTAACTTATTTATGATTATTTAATAAAAAAAATTGTTTGAAGAAAAAAAAAATCTTATTTTAGATTGAGCGTAAAGCCTTCCTGCTTCCTACACCTATGGTTTCAGTGACTGTGCCAACATATATATCATAATTGTAAAAGATTTTTTCTTTCATTTGGCCTAAAGAAGGTCAGTCATTTGGCCTAAAGAAGGTCAGTGACCCAAACAAAATGTTTAGGTCTTTCTTCCCCAACACAATTTTTACTGCACTTCCTCAGCAAAGAGGAAGATATGGAAGGTGGGGGAGGAGGGGGGGGGGTAAATTCCATGGTCAAAAATAATTTAAAAATAATTTAAAAGATAAATATCACATTTTGTAATAGCAAAAAGTATAATTTAAAATCTACCAGCCTATAATTGTTTGGCCTTGATATACTGTACGTATGCCTATGGTTGGCATCCATGGCAACACTCAAAAACCCTTTAAAGCTTTCGCAATTGTAAATAAGTTTTGTAGAAAGAGAATTTCATTTATATAATGAGTGAGAAGCAAACTAAAAATGCTTTTGTTTTCAAATGCATCGTTAGAGTTTAATTATTTTTTTGTATATGGATTGTTAGGGGATTATGTTGTGAAATCTTTTCAAGGCAAATGTTGAAAGCCTATCAATTGTTAAGAGGCAGCTCAACCCCCCTCCCTCTCAATCCACAACACCATTAAACATTCCCATCTACACCAGGAACATCCCCATCCTTGTTATTGATTTATGGAGTGAACACCTTGATGGGGATAACACCATTGCTGTTTAAAAGATCGCACAGCTCAGTCACCACAGCAATGGGGAAAACATTGGTCAATGAAATTGCACACATTTCCATAAATAATGATATCAATTTGCTACATACCCATCCCGCTCTTAACATTTTCAGAAATAATGTTTCTGCGACCCCATTTCTTTGGACACTGGGACCCCACTGCCTCTGTACTGTAACTACAAACAAGATTTGACCTAAAGTAATTTAAGTCAAACAAGCGTGTTAAATACATATCAGTCAATCCCCAAACTCTGGTTAATGAGGCATTTGACTTCTTTCCCTTTGAGACAAGCCCCGCCCACCCAGTCATTTTTGATGAGTTGTGATTTCATTTTGGAAAAGTTGCTCAACTTCTGTGGTCTGTAAAAGGAAATCTGTTCTGAGTTGTTTTGGTAGTCTTCCTGGGTTTGTTATCTCATCACCAACATAAACATGTGGGGACGATACATTTTAGTCACTTTGCTGTATAGGTGTCAGGATCACGGGGTTTTACAGTATGATGGGACCCAACTGCCATTTACCTTAGGTATATAAAAGCCACAAGAGTTGTGATAAAGAATAACCCCTTTTATTCTAAATCACTGATCTACTTATCATGTATATATTAAGTGTTCAACAACTTTACAATATTTGAAGAAAAAAACAAAAGAGAGCAAGAGTACCCCAGAGTAAAAAGAAGGTGAAATCTCACACCAAGATAATCGCACTGTTATCTCTCTGACAGCTGATGAGGAAAGAGCTGGATCATACCTGATCATGAGCGAAAATTGGCACAAAACTACTGCATAGCATAGAGTAGCAAGATTATCTCCCCAAAATTTGCAAGGAAGTGGCCCAATTCCCAAGGGCAAAAGACCCTCACCAAGCAATGTGTAGTAAGTAAAACAGCCCAGTATCAAGGAATGAATAAATGGCCTTATAAAATGAAATGCAGATTTGAGGGACTATTTTATATCACCCATCACTCCCATTATTTTGTCAGGGAGTCTTCAAATGGCAAGGGGTTTACACTCTGCCTCAATATATTCATTCCTGATATCCTTCCCTGCTTGAAATTATATCGACCTCAATCAATTTCAACAATAAGGCTACACACTGGGATAACTCAAAGATACATGAACACAATCATATACATTAACATTAGCAAAATAACTATGAAGGTGCCTAATAAATAACATCCAACTCTTAGCATACTAATAAGAACACATGCAATTGGTTAAATACAACTGGGTCAAGATGCGGCCATGCCAATCTCCAAACTAGAGGAGCAACATCCGAATCAGCTGCAAAATTTGTGACAATTCTACCCCTTTTTTATAACCTATTCATAATGATTTACCAACTGTCTCAACTTCAAATGGTATTTCCTCATCCCTTCTGTTAAGTGGCAGCCATCTACAATATACTTATGAAAGGAGCTACATCAGTGACGGAGTGAGGAGTCGAATTGTAAATGAAGACTAGATGGGAAAGTAATTCAGGCCAACGTTTCCTGTCCTTCAGGCTTAATGATTTGCTTAAGCCACATAACGTCTTGTTGAAACGTTCTGTTTGACATTCCCTTGTGGATGGTATGGGGAAGTGCAAGATTGCTCAACACCATACAACTTACAAATCTCCTTCACCAATTCACTACAAAAGTTACTCCCCTGATCGGAGTAAATCCTCTTGGGTATGCCATAATAACCAAACCAATATTTCTGTAATGCTCTAGCCACAACAACAGCTGTTTGATTTAGGCAGGGAGCAGCTTGTGCGGTCTTTGTGAACCCATCCGTCATCACCAACACATCTTCAACACCTTCCGTGCCACAATCTAACTTAAGGAAGTCAATTGCCAACAACTCAAATGGTCTGAAAGCTAAAATATGTCTCAGTGGCATTCTAACATTGGGCGTTGGTGCTTTAGAAACAGTGCACTTAAAACACTTACCAACAACCAACATACTTCTTCACATCTTCCACATACCAGGCCAGAAGCATCGGGTCCTCATCTTTGTCCGATTTTTCCCTTGATGGCCCCAATCATCATGAACAGCCTTCAAATCAATGTCTCGGGAGGTTTTGTGGGCTGTTCGGAAAAAGAAGAAGTTGTGGCATTGTTATAAAAACTGGGTGTCCTGCAGAGCTTGCTAGGTATAAGGATTATGAAAAGTTCACAAAGGGTTTGATAAGAGATACCAAAGTGCTTTTAAAAAAAATGTTTGTCCAAAGAGGTTAAGATCAATCCCAAGTCATTTCACTCTTATGTTTGTTCAAAGCAAAAAACCAAGGATATTGTAGCTTGTTGGTCTCCTTCAGGGTAATGATGGTGTTACTCTTAATAGTGGTAAGGATATGGCTTAGGTTTTGAATGACTACTTTGTGTCTGTTTTTATTAAGGAGTCCCTTGCTGATGATGCTGTGGATTATCTTAGTGTGCACTCTCCAGTATCCATTAAGGATGTTGATTTTTTACTTGATGTTGTGTCTAAGAAGTTAAAGTGTTTGATCTCAAATAAAGCACCCGGTCCAGATGGTATACATCCTGCTGTTTTATGTGAGTGTTCTGATGTTCTTTCTGTTCCCCTGAGTATTATCTTTTCAAAGTGCTTTGATGTTGGTGTTGTTCCTAGTGATTGGAGAATTGTTAATGTCACTCCTAGTTTAAAAAGGGTGACCACAGTTTGCGTTGTAATTATAGGCCAGTGAGTCTTATTAGTGTTGTGTACAAAGTCCATTGTTAAGGTTGTTAAGGATGTTGTACTAGATTTACTGGTCAATGCTTTGTTGAATTTGTCCCAGCATGTGTTCTTACCTAAGAGGTCTTGTGTTTATAATTTATTGGAGTTTCTTGTAGGCTTGGGCGGTATACCGGTTCTCACGTAAGTACCAGTATTGAAGTTCCGTTACTCGCGAATACCTGCGTGAGTGCTGGAAGTCAAAAAGTTTGTTACTACTTCTGGTACTGCCCATAAGTACCGTTGGCAACTCTAAAATATAAATATTATTATCCCAAATCATGCGTTTTCAATACTCAAGTCATGTAAATCACATTATATTTACCTCGCAGCAGGCTTGTATTTAATCCATTCATCAAAACACCATCGATAAAAACCCTTCGTAATTATTTCAAAGCTGCTAACAATCTCACACATATACAGTAATCAAAACTATTACCAGTAATCCATATACATTGAAAGAAATTGGGATTTCCCACCTGCAGCTAGTGCAGACCGCACCTGGGCCTACACAAATTACGTACTGCACAAGTCAGCCATTATTTTGCAATCTGGCAACCTGTCACAAAAAAGTTTTTCTCAACGAAACTATTTGATTTTTTTACCATACAAGGCCCAGCTAACACACTGCTCTAACTGTGTGACTGGTACTAACAGTGTACATCACAATGATCACATAACATTGTGTTATACATTGCATTATTAGGGACTTGCAACCATTCATGTGCACATGTTCAAGCTTGCAAAATTTGCCATGTTTTTTTTTTATCGCATAAATTTTAAAACCTAAACTTGCAGTTCTACACAGCCCTTGCAGCCATTTTTGAGGCAATTTTGCTGAAACAAAATGAAAATGGAACTCCATTTTTACCAATTACTATTGACTGGAGGACGGTGGAGGTATTTTAAAAGTATTTTGGAAGGTATTTCATGCGGTGTAAATCATCAGGCCTAGGGCGTGAGTGTATACACATGAGTTCAAAGCCAGTTCATGAAAGACCAAGTGATAACTATCTTCATGTGTGCATGCCAAATGCTGAAATTAACTTGAATTTTGTTAAAATAAATTGTTTTTGGTATAAATTATTTAAAAAAGAAGACAAAAAAATATGATTTTGTGACATTTTTTCAATTAATTTTCTTTTGAAAAAACTGGGAAAGACAACAGTTTTTATCAATCCCGATAGAGGAGATAAAAATAAATATTTCCCTCCCCGATACATCCCGCCGTTACTCTATGAACATTACTGGAGGGAGTTATTTTCCTTGTGATTATTACTGTAGCTTGATTATTGAAGAATAGTAGAGCTATTCTACTATACTACTGGCGTCTGCGTCCGGTTAAAAGTTTTGGTTACAGATTTTATAACTTAAGTTATGAATGGTCTACATTCATGTGACTTGGCATAGTGTTAGAGGACATCAGTACTGATCAAATGAGCATGATTGGAGGGTTGTGTGCATACTGATTAGCTTACTTGCATAACAATGAAAATATTTGTATTTACTTCTAGTTATACCTTACCTTCCATGCTATAAATATGTAATCTGGTTACATGACCTGATTCTAACGCACTTCTAACCGACCTTAAAAAGTAGTTACCAGCCCAGCCCTGACCTCCATAATACCTCTACTATCCCTCACTTCTTTTCAGCGTGTTGTTATCGCAACATTGCTGGAACTGGTCAAATTTTCTTTTAGAAAGTTGAACCTTTTTAACAATTTTCTCCCTTGCAGCTTACCCCAGGCAGGTTTTTACGCTGTTCGGCCTTATTCTGTTTGCCTTTTCAAGTCTTCTGAGGTAAGACGAGGTAGTCATGGGACCAGGAAATGTTTGGTCCGACTCACAGGACTTTGCCGTTAGGCCTATATTAGGATAGAGTGTTTTGGCTTCCATCTGTACAAAGCGGGTGGCTAGTTTGAGAGAGTCCCACTCTCGCGGCAGGTGTTTTTAGGCCCTAGAGAACCCAGTGTGTCTGTCTAATGGTCCTCTTGCCCCTGGGTTTAAGTGTTTTCACCCTCGGCCCCGCCCTTCCACGAGGAAGAGCCTAGCGTTATACTATGCAGTGTATTAACATGTTAGAATATCTTCAGTACAGGTTCTTCTACGCGTTAGGCCAACTTTTCCTTTCAATGTTGGCGCATGTGTATTGGGTCGACGTTACCACAGGGTGTTTGAGGAGTCAGCTTCATACAGCTCCAAGGAGCTACAATTATTACAAGACAGCCTATACTTTATTTAACGTTATCAGTACATGACGTGTGTTTGTTTTTCTTGCATATAATTCAGAGTTTTTAATTTTCAAGCTTGAATTTTGGGGTGTGGAGAGACCTTGAAGGGTTTCCCTGGCGTCCTCTTTTCAGGAGATTTAATCTGTTCTTTTTGTCTTCACAGACCCCAGGCTACTTAGTGGTTCATGTTTTCATGCTACCCCTATGAGTTTAAAGAATTTACTTTTGGTGCATTTTCTTGGGTTTCTAAAAAAATTAAGATAGTGATTTTTCTGATAAAATTTGTTTATGTACTAAATTGCTGTGGCTTGTCTCACTATGTTTGACGTCTCCCACAGACCCGTCTCACCAGCGTAATGGTCGTAAGTACATCCCCCGTAGGGAGCCTTGGTGTAAGTATATGTATATTTTCTATATATATTTTTATTTTTTCAGAACGCCAGAGGCGATATAAATCATTATAGTCTCAGAGTTTCTACTTATGCCATGACCACCAACTTGAAGCTACTGAGTCGTGGAGGGCTGTGTTAGTAGTTTACTATGTTAAATTTTACCTAATTTACCCCCTACAGGCCTCTGACTCAACGCTACTTAGTTGGCAGGGCCACGGGTGCTGTCTATCAGACGTAAGTTACCTGAGTCTATTTTGATCAGCTAAGTGGCGTCCTAGACGTCACTTAGAATAAACCACTAGTGCCCCCTTCTCGACGCTACTGGTAGGTGAGGCGTATATTGTTAGTGGGCAACTCCTTTGTACACTGCTGTGGACCACGGTTCCGTGTAGGGACACCCAAAGAGGTAATAAGTGAGTTATAAGTAATTTTACGGCTCGCTATTGAGCCATTACATTACTTTCACGGGTCCGCATGGCTCCCGTGATCGGCTCCAAGGCCCGTGTTTATGGCTCCACGGGTCCATCAGATGGCTCCATACAGCTCTGTGACCTATGGGTCTCATCAGCTTTGGTGAACGGGTCTGTACGGCTCCAGAGTTTTGTAACAGGATAACGTAAACCGTACGATAAGTGACAATCTTCAAAAGAAGTATAACATCACGAGAGCTATTTTCTTCTTGTTTCTGTAGCCATCAATCTGTTGAAACTAGAGGCAGTACGCTGGGCTCTTGTTCATTTCCTACCATGGGTACGGATCAAGACTGTTCTCATATGCACCGACAACACCACAGTAGTGGTGTTTATCAACAGACAGGGAGGCACGAGATCCAGGAGACTGGATCCTAGACAAGTCCCTTTTGTCTTGGTGCATGACGAACAAGGTCACATTCCAGGCGGTCCACCTGCCAGGCAAGGAGAAAACAATCGCAGATCTGTTAACTCGCCTCCAAGGAGCCCCCACAGAATGGGCTCTCCTCCCGCGACTGGCCAAGGTGATCTGGTTGATCTTTGGTGTCCCAGACGTAGATCTGTTAACTCGCCTCCAAAGAGCCCCCACAGAATGGGCTCTCCTCCCGCGACTGGCCGAGGTGATCTGGTTGATCTTCGGTGTCCCAGACGTAGATCTGTTCGCGTGTGTGGACAACCACAAGCTACCAATTTTTTGCGCTCTGACACTAGACCTGAACCCACTTCATGGGCTACGCCTTCCCACCATTAACACTAGTACTGAGAGTACTGGGCAAGGTGATGTACGATCAGTGTCACATGTTTCTTCTGTTAGCTTCCAACTGGCCCGGCCAACTGTGGTTGCCTCATCTGCTCAATCTTATCGCAGGTTTCCCGTACGAGCTTACGGTTCACGGATGAGTTAGTCTCAATCCCGGGCTTCGGCAATCTGCACCACAATCCAAGAGCACTCCGTTTTACTGTGTGGCCTCTATCCGCGAATCCCTTGTGTTGCAGGGTTTTTCAGAGGCAGCCCGAAGCCGGAGACCTTCCACTTTGTGCTTCCAGACTTGGGGTCTTCTGAGACTGGTGCCAGGATAGATTGGTTTCTCCGCATAAGGCGCCTCTTGATGACGTAGCGGATTTTTTGTTGGTCCAGTTTAAGCTGAATAAATCCATCAATACAGTCAAGAGGCTCAGGACAGCCATAGCAGCTATCCACTGGGGCTTTCCAGATGGTTCGACAGTCACCGACGCACAGCCTCTGGAAAGATTAATTAAAGGAATATTCTTACAAAGACCTTCAGTTCGGAACCTTGCTCTTCGGGATATTTAGGTGCTTCTCAAGACATTAGTACAGGCTCCGTTTGAGCCTTTGTCAGAATGTCCACTCAAGGAACTGACAATCAAAACGGTATTTCTACACTCCGTGGCCTTTTCTAGATGCAGAGGTGCCGTTCACGCACTTTCTCTCAAAGAATGCCATATTCGCTTTGAATCTGGGGTGTTAACTCGTGCCCGACCCGGCCTTCTTAGCCAAGAACCAAACATTAGAGTTTTTACCGGAAACTATATTCCTTCCGTCACTCGCTACATTTTCTGACACGGCAGAGGACAAGGCCTGGTGTCCCATTCGATGTCTCAAGCACAATATTAAACATACGCAATCTTTTCGGAACAACGTAAACACCTTATTTGTGTCCTTACAAAATCTGCATTGCGCCGTCTCGCGTGATACGATTTCACATTGGATTGTTCAGGCAATCACATACAATAAATCCACGTTATTCACAGAATGATTGGTTAAGGCACATCAGGTGCGAGGCATAGCTACATCAATTGCGCTTTTTGGTGGGGTTCCCTTCAACGAGATTCTTAGTGCTGCGGTATGGAAAACACCAGCCATGTTTGTCTCCGCATATCTGAAGGATATACTAGACTATCAAGGCGGAGTTGCAAGGGCCTTTCTTTCGAGAAGAAGACTACTTTTTCTTGAGGTGAATAATCTTGCTTTCAAATTATTCACGTTCTCTCGTTCAGTTAGGATTTTTCCATTAATTTTCTTAACGTCTTAATCATTCACGACCGGATTTCAGCGCTGTTCTGGCATGTTTAATTCGTTTTTTTTTACTAACGAAAATTTTTGCCGTTCAGGCTCTTTTTATTTCGTTTATTCTTACTAACGAAACTTTGCTGTTGTGTCGGCAATTGTTCTTTTGTTGTTGTATATTTTGCCGATCTTTGGCACCTTTTATTTCGTTTATGTTTTACTAACATGGTTCTGCCGTGGTTCTGGCAGCTTCTGTTTAGTTTAATTTACAGACAGTTTGATCCCTTCATGCTTAACCAAACCGCCCCGGTCCTCTGACGAACCTTGTAAGTTTTCGTCATGACGTATTGGGCGTTGTTTACAGTTTGACTCTGTTCACTAAATGATTCTGTTCGCATGCTTTTGTGGGTGACTAACCTATGTTCTGTAGACGTCTTGCCTTGGTTATTCTTAAGAGGGTGCTTCCTCTTCTCTTTTTATAATTAGTAGTGGGTTATTATTTTTGATAGTTCCTATTCAGAGGTCTTTTGTCCTTAAGAGGAGAAGGAGTTTCGTCCTTTAAGCAGGATAAGACTAGTGCGAGTTTTAGGACCAGCCTTTAGAAAATTGTGCTGCGACCTGAACTCCCTTCCTTCCTATCCCCGGTTGCCATCTGATTGCATATTTATAGCATGGAAGGTAAGGTATAAATAGAAGTAAATTTACCCCGCTAAGCGTAGCGTGGATATTTACGAGAGTTATACTTACCCTCCATGCATCCCGGCCCACTTCCCCTCTTGTTCTGGCCTCGGTGGAATGTTAAGTGAGGGTTAGTAGAGGTATTATGTAGGTCAGGGCTGGGCTGGTAACTACGTTTTTAAGGTCGGTTAGAAGTGCGTTAGAATCAGGTCATGTGATCAGATTGCATATTTATAGCATAGAAGGTAAGTATAACTCACGTAAATATCCCGCTACGCTTAGCGGAGTAAATCTATGATTAAAGCAGGAGTTGGGATTTTTGTTTACACAAATGATCAAATATGTAAAGAGCATCTACACATAATGTTGAGGTGTAATATGCATATTAATTAGGTTATTTGCATAACAATAGACTCATAGGAAATATTTGATTTGAGATGATAACTTGGTACTTGATACAGTTGTAGGTGACATTGGTACTGTTCGGTCAAGCATAATTGGGGGCTATGTGTACATACTAATTAGCTTATTTGCATAACAATGAACATATTTGTGTCTATGATAAGTTTAGATTTGTTTACACAAATGATCATATATGTAAAGAGCATTGTCTACACTCAATGGTGAGTTGTAGTGTGCATATTAATTAGGTTATTTGCATAACAATTTTCCCTCAACTTTTTCAAGTGGTAAATTATAATTACCATTAACTAGATTCTTTTAAAGTACTTTTCTGGCATATTCAATAGTATTAATCCCAAAATCACAAGGAAAATATGAAAGAATACATAAAGACTGAGGATATCAGGATGTGATGTCACAACTATATAATAGTCAGATTTCAGTCATTTCTAAACAAATGAGACAAAAGTTTTGACTTAATATATCCATAATGGATTAATATTTTGGAATGCTTCCTTCACCATTTTTTTGTTTCTTTTAAGTCCTCTTACATATAAGGTGAATTAATTTGACCACTGAACTAATCCTTTAAGATAATTAGAGAGGGTAGGGTAGTTCAAGGAAAGTAAATGACTGAAGAAATAACAAATGATTGCATTATGCTGCAAGGATAGATTGTCAATATTTTAATATTTCATTGACATGGGCAAGTCATGGGTCTCCCCTTTCTTTGTGACTCAATGATTATAATGAAAATAGGTGTTTCATTTATAAAGATTTCTTTCATGTTTTCTGAGTTGTTGGGTGAGGTGGTAACCTCATTCAAAATGTCTGATACAACTCAAAAGATACTTTGAGGCTTGCAGTAAAATGTAAAATTATAAAGAAAGGGGAAAAGTAAGTGCATCTTTAAAAGCTCATGTAATTTGAAATAACTTTCCCTACTAGCCCCATTACCGACATATACGTCCATCAACAAGCCTCTTGTCTATGCTAGCTTTGAATAGTCGAGCATACTGTCCTTCTGACAGTGCTTTATAATGTTATCAGTGTATTATTACTGTATACATGTGTCTATAATAATACATGTTAGTGTGATACTACAGCGAATATACCAAGCACACAGGGATAGTTTTTTACTTTTTTATGCCTGTACTATAAATAGTACCGGTACTGTTACTGTCTTAACGAAAGTACCCTATCGAATTTTTTTTGGTACTGCCCAAGACTATGTTCTTGATGATGTTACTAAACTAGTTGATTCTGGTCATAATGTAAATGATATCTATTTCCAAAAAGCATTCATCTTCATCTACGCCTCTGCCCGCAAACTACTTGAGTCACCTCGAGGTTACTGAAAACACTGCCTTAAGACTCTGCCTTGGCGCCACCTATACCACCCCCATCCCCAGTCTCCACATAGAGGCCATTGAACTCCCCTTTGACCTCAGGTGTACCAGGACTGGCCTCTTCTTAGCTCTTCGTTTCCTCACCGTTCCGCAGAACCCTTGCTTCCATTCCATTCGCTGTCCCTCCTTCACCAACCTCTCTAGTATTTCACAGTACTGTGTGTTACCTCTTCCTACTTATAATGTACTGGAATCTATAGCTTGTATTTCATTATAAATTTCATTATAATTTAACAAAACTCTATGCCTACTAGCTTATTTAATCGGGAGGTAATGAAATACAAGCGCACTGGTGCTTTATTCTCTTGTGGGAATTCACAGTACTGTATGTTACCTCTTCCTATCTATATTGATCTTTAAGAACTTTTATTACCACAGGGCTTAGGGTTAATATTGATTTTCGATTTGAAGCTGTATTTTACTTACAGTATCCATTACCTTTCAAATATAATGTCTGATATTGAAGAATTTGATAGTTTTCTTTTTATAAGGATTCATTATATTTCTTTTGCTTAGAGTTTGGTGTTCATTTGGCAGAATTGACTGTTGATCCTAATGGAGCTTTGGCTATACGGCAGGTACAGTACTGTTTTGTCTTTCTTATGAATACCAGTTTATGTTCAGTTTCATTGATGATTGTAAGATGCTGTAATGCAGTGGTATGAGGGTAATTGACCCTTTTCATGAAAATTTTGCTTTCTTTCCAAATATTTAAAGGAATGTTCCCTTTAATTTATATGATCAAGGATTTTAATAATAATAAATAAGATTCATAACGTGCACATATCCATCCTAATGGATGCTCAATATAACATTAGATTTACAGATAAGAATACATGAACAATAAAATAAATGAAAAGTGACTTTCAATTAACTACATATTTGCATAGGCATCGCACATGAGATGGGTTTTTAGATTTTTTTTGAATGACTCAACAGAACAAGACAACCTGATATGATAACCTGATATATTGTTATGGAAAGAAATAAGTGGAAAAACCATATTAATAACTTCTTCACTTTTAGAGTTAAGTGTATATCAAAGACTCTATCTGTGTGTCAAAAGTGATCTGTGAATGTAAGCTTTTAAGATTGTCATAAAATGCCTAAAAAGTAAGAATAAAGCATGATTACTAGAAAAAGAAAAAAAACCTCTTTAAAATATTAAGGGACACAAACTTGAATATAGAGGTGAGCTAAAATCAAATGCTGTGGGTCTCCAACATTTGTATCAATCTTGATTTTATTTGTCTAAATGCTTTCTTGAATTAATGAATAAGTTTTCCTACATTGCAGCTTGCTTCACTCATTCTAAAGCAGTATGTGGAGGCACACTGGTGTCACTTGTCAGAGAAGTTCAGGCAACCAGAAACCACTCCCAAGGTAAAGATTCCTTCTTTGTAGTCAGTCCTCACATAAAAAATGTAGTCTATGTTACATTTTTCATCATTTTGTATTGTGATTCATCGGTTCATCTCTTACAAGAGCTATTTACATAATGTTTGATACTTTAAAGGAATATTTCCATGGAATTCCATTTTTTGTTGCATCTGATAGAAATCAATATAAGAAACAGAATGGTAAAAAAAGAAAAACAATTTTGGTATCTTATTCCTAGAAGATGTTATTGAACTTAAAAGATTTTTCTTTCCCGCTTTAAATGAATTTTCAACCATCTTTATGATGTCATCACAGCACTTCCTATACTAATCTTTATGTTTTCCTTGAAAATTAATCACCAATTTTACATGATTCAAATATAAAAAAATCTTTAAAATTCAATAACATCTTATAGGAATAAGATATTTTAAAACTAATCTGTTTTTGATTATTAAACCAATGTTTCTTTTGTTGTCCTACATTAAATATATTAAAATGAAATTCCACAGGAATACTCCTTTAAATAGATACAAAATTGTATATGGCATGCTTCTTTGCTGAAGTTCAAGTTGCATTATGAATGATAATTAGTGCTGTCATGACATCTTAATTATCGCGATATCTCATTTGCCACGACATGAAGTTTGCCTCTCGCGACATATTGCGATACTAAAAACTAATACTCAACTAAGAAATTTTCATGCAACTAGGCTAGGCTACTTCGTACGTTACAATTCTAACGTTACGGTACGTAACCTTAAAGTCTTAAGTTTAGGCCATTAAAAACGTGCAAAAAATTGTGTAACATAAAAACAAGTAAATAAAAATCGTGCTCCGTCACCATACACTGCGAAAAAACATAATAGTCACACGATCATGTCATCTGCTAGATTTGCAAATCATATAACGCTAGTGATATTAACAATTTTAATTTGTCGTGAGTCAGTTTTCTCGAAGAGTATCACGATATACAATATATCGCGGTATTTTTCTCCAGGATAATCGATAAGTAATAGAGCCATGTTGTGACAGCACTAATGATAATTGACTAGACTTAAACAAAAAGTCTGGATACATGAAGATGAGAATATTGGTACCTATATGTAGGGAATAAATCAAGTTAGAAGTTTGTGAAAACTAAAAAAGATCTTAATTTGTGTTATCCAACCCACACTCCAATGTAAATTAACAAAACAGAAAATCATACAATTGAGCTTGTCTCTCATTTAGTTGGTCCTATGATTGAGAAATATAAACAATGTGGATGCGTAACCTGAAAGTAGAATTTCATAAAGCAATATCATTTAGTTAGTCAAGGGTAGATATCAATATTATCAATGGAACTTGGCCGTCATATTTGATTTTTATTGTAAATAAATTGAACTTATACTTTGGAAGAGGAAAGAGAATTAATTGTTATCTTAAAGAACCAACAGGCTACAGTTATGAACTAGGTTAGAATATCTTGATCAGTACTGGAATACTAATATCTGTTATTATTCAAAATTACTTAGACAAAAACTTTATCTTAATTTCAGGCAAAAGAGACTATAAGAAAATTGCTTCCTGCTGGCCTCCAAGAGACCATCAGTAAAGTACGGTCAAGTGTGGCCTATGCCATCTCAGCTATTGCCCATTGGGATTGGCCGGAAGAATGGCCGGAACTCTTTGACAATTTAATGAGTTTGCTGACAGATGGAAACACCAATTCAGTCCACGGTGCCATGAGGGTGCTTACAGGTATGACATTCAACCTCTGGAACTTCAGTACATTTATTTTATTGTCTCACCACTGATATGACTCCAAAGGATATTTTTTCTTCTTACAAGCAATCACTGCAGTTTGCAATTTGCATATCTAAAAACATTGTATGTGAAAGTGATTTGTATTGACCACCATAAATGGCAGAGACTGTTATGAACTTTCTTTCTTTGCTAGTGTAGTTTCTCTTTAATATTAAGCCTTGTTATTTACTTCAACCCCAGACCCACATTCATTTACTAATAGCAATTGTAAAAATTGATGTAAAATTCCACCATCTGTGCATTTCTTTCTGTTCTCAGAGTTTTCAAGGGAAGTGACGGATAACCAGATGCCACACGTGGCCCCTGTGGTGTTACCCCATATGTACAGAATTTTTACAGAAGCAAATACGTACAGTATTCGTACCCGAGGTCGAGCTGTGGAGATTTTTAATAGCTGCGTTTTTCTTATACATAGCATCAATGATTATCAGAAGGTTAGATGTCCTGTATTAGTGTTGTTTTTATCAATTTTGATCAAATAATAAAATTTTATTTTCAGATTGGAGTTTTAAATGTTTAGCTTCCAAGAAAGTTTGTGATATCATTCTCATGAAATGAAACCAAAACCTAGGACTTACTTTCAATGGAAAAGAGGAAACTATAACTAAAGATTGCACTTAAGGTTTTATGAAGAACAGGTTATTTTAGAAAGCTTTACTTAATATGTTTTATGTTCAATTGTGTTGTGTGTGATTTACGGTATTATATTTGCATAGAGTTCAAAATGCTTTTGTGATACAATATTTACTTATATATATCTTTCTCTTTAATCAGGGTCTGGCTAAGCGCCTGTTATATCCTGTTTTGCCACAATTTGTTGAAGCCTTTGCAAGTTCTTTGTCTGTTCCTGATGGGGAAACATCAGATAGTGGCCTCAAGATGGAAGTCATAAAGGTAGTCTACATTTACTTAATACAATACTTGTCTTTTAGATGCCTGAGAAATGCCAAATTCAAATGCCTCTTTTTTCTGGTTATGTAATTCAGACATCCTCAAACTAAATTCACCGAAGTAAAAACAAAACAATTGCATAATAAACAATCCTTGAATGTAATCCTCCTAAACGACAAGCTCTAACTTTCTGTGGCAGAGACACGAGGTTACACAATTGCTTGACCATATAAAGTATGCCTACTATAAGTAAATGCATGAGTGAAAACATGCTCAATTTGAGGAAAATACTTGCAACAAAGCTTCCCTCAAGTAAAAACTAACATCTTTTATGCAATGGGGATTGAGACCAATTTTATATGTTCCTCTATTGTTTTATAATTTTGTGAGGTAGCTTTGTAATTGGAGTCTTCTTTTGTTTACTTAAAAATAAGACAACACCAAAATTTTGGTGTGTTGGCATGGCGGATATCAGTGTTTCTTTAGTACCAATTCTATTGCACATGGATGCTTTGGTTAGCGTTGTGCTGTGGCTCAGTGGTTAAGGAGTCATGCTTGTATTTGTGAGGTATCGAGTTAGATTTCCGTTGTGATCGCTGCATTGTGTCTTTGAGCAAGACACTTTAATCTACTTACTTCAATCCACTCAGCTGTAAAATGAGTACCAGCACTACTGGGGAGTTAATCTGCGATGGACTGGGGTCCTGTCCAGGGAGAGTAATGTACTTTCATCTGCTTGTGCATGGAAACCAGGGATAAGCACCGGCTCAATGAGCCTAATAGCTCGGATGGATTGAGCTTTTGGTTTAACCTAATAGGAAGAAATGTTTATGGCCCAACCTCTGCTAGATAAGATTCACTTTTACATTGAAGAGTAGCCTCTATTCTTTTTTTTGCATTAAAAAATTATTTCCAAATTGCGTTCTTTCTCCTCAGGCTATCACAACACTAACAAAAACTTTCCCAAGTCAAATGACAAAGCAAATGAACAACATACTACCTGCAATATGGAAGTCCCTGACAGAGTGTGCAAATATTTATGTCAAGACGACAATTAACAACACAGAGGAATCAGACGATCCTGTAGATTCTGATGGTAAGGTACCTAGGCATTGCTAGGAGGCAGGCTGACAGCCCCGTAATTGAATACTAATACTTTCATTAGCAGTGAAATTTTTATTGCATTTCTTGCAATCAGTGTGCATTGGACCTAGAAACCAAACATTAAACATGCTACAATATTTGGTAACAATTATGTTCTCAAATTTGGAGCAAGCTTGTAAGTGAATATTATACGTTGCAAAATATAACTGTCACATAGAGAGTTACAAATTACTAGTGTATCTTTGGTCTAGAAAATAGGTAGATGTATTCTCCACATAGTCTTGAGAATTGTTGGAATACAGTGGGCAAGAAGTTGTCTGAAGTGTTACATAACATACACATTTCTTTAAGTTGACTTCTAGGCATAGTAACAAAATTTCAAGTTAATTGTCATCGATCTTATAATGCTTTCTTACGTTTTAAAATTGTTTTTCCCCCATATGCTTAAAATTAAAACAAAACTAATACTGGCATTGATTTTTCCCTTGTATGACTTTCTAATACATCTGCAAACATTTTAGGACCTACATTTCATTTTGAATCAATTTGCTATCATAGCGTTTACTTGATGTGATTTCAAAGAAAATTCCGGCTTTCAGGTTGTTCAGGAATAACTCCAATTCACACAGAAAGTAGTCTTATGCTTTTTGAATGCTTTTAGAATTGATGAATGATAAATATTTATTTGACTCCAATGAAGACTATTTATTTTAAACTGAGACACATATTCATACTAACTAAAATTCTGAAATCGTTTAAGCTACTGAAACTATCACTCTTGTAATTATGACACTATAATTAATCCTTAATTAATCCTTACATCCTATGTAAAATTGAAAGTGATTGCAAAGTACACGTTCTTTTGCAAGCTTAACTTCCCTATGAAACTAAATCAGGTTATGAACATATGCATAATGAGGTGTTATAAACACATGCATAATGAGGTGTTATAAACACATGCATAATGAGGTGTTATAAACACATGCATAATGAGGTGTTATAAACACATGCATAATGAGGTGTTATAAACACATGCATAATGAGGTATTATGAACACATGCATGAGGTGTTATAAACACATGCATAATGAGGTGTTATAAACACATGCATAATAAGGTGTTATAAACACATGCAGAATGAGGTGGTATAAACACATGCATAATAAGGTGTTATAAACACATGCACAATGAGGTGTTTTAAACACATGCATAATGAGGTATTATGAAGACATGCATTTTGAGGTGTTATACACACATGCATAATGGTCTTATAAACACATGCATTTTGAGGTGTTATACACACATGCATAATGAGGTGTTATAAACACATGCATAATGATTAGAATTTGAATTCATTGCTTCCCAAAAACAAAGCATTTTGTTAATTTCAGGGTAATTACCTCCACCAAAGTGGAGTAGTTCAGACAGATCAGTGCTGTTGATGCTCATGATTTATGTGCTATGGTGGATTAAAATAAGAGCAAAAATAGGCGAGCAAAACAAAAATGTTGTGGTGAGTAGAAATATAATATACTGTGGTACTCGCCATGCCAGATGCAGGGTTGGAAAAACTACTCGCCTGCTCGCCATAGGCAAGCCAAAAAAAATGTTGTGGTGAGTAGAAATATTATGATATTAATATACTGTGATACTCGCCACACTTAATTGAGCCTCGCCAAGTTTAGCGAGTGACTTTTTTTGTATTTTTCCAAACCTGTTTTTTGAACACATCAATGGAGGAACTATTTCTGATTTCAAAGGGTAATTCATTCCACAGTGGTGGGCCGGCATGATATAAAGCTTGGTTCCCTACTAAAGGGAAAGTATAACTTGTGTTAGTTGAGGATCTCAAAGGTTGGTTTGGATGATAAATTGTGATTATGTCCTGAAGATAAGATGGTGTAAGCTTGTGAAAACATTGGAAGATATACATCAGAAGGCGAACATGTACTCTAAGATGACAAGGTAGCCAATGTAATTCAGCAAGTACTGGTGAATTGTGATCAACCTAATTCTCAAACAAATCAAGTTACCAACATACTGTAAGAATTTAACAATGACCTATTCAGGAGTCTGGGTCTTGAATACTAAGTGTACCAATCTTTAATGTATCAGAAAAAATGCATATGTACATAATTCATCAGCATATAGTCACAGTAACATACAGAAACTTTCTGTTCTATTTTATTCTTTCAGGTGAAGTCCTGGGCTTTGAGAACCTGGTATTCAGTATATTCGATTTTGTAACTGCCTTGACAGAAACAAACAAATTTAGATCAATTGTAAAGAAGAGTTGTGATGACCTCATGTACTATGTGGTTCTCTACATGCAGATCACAGAAGAACAGGTGAGTTGTTATATGTTTAGAACATTGAATGGCATTCAAGCATGTTTCAGCCATTTAACTGGTTATTTCTATATGTTATTCATGAAATTACAGATTTGTTTATCTAAGGTGAAACTTTTCACTGCATGTGTGCTTCAAGATGCATTCTACAACATTCTGATTTCGAGTTACTAGTAACAAGGAGGGCTCGAAGGGGCCCTGCCAGCCCCGGATCCTACACTGTGAGCCTTATGCAACCCCTAGTGCATGGGCTGCTCCCACCCCCTCTCCTCTCGTGATCAGACTCAGTGCTCGCTTTGCTCACAGGGGGCCCACAACTCAACCCAGTGTCAGGCACCCACCACCAAACTTCAACCATTGCTGTCCAAATCCTCAGGAAGAATTGAGCTCATATCGGAAAGAATGACTGCACTTGATATTCTTGGAAAGAATGACAACACTTGATATTCTTGGAAAGAATCACTGTACTTGATATTCTTGGAAAGAATCACTGCACTTGATATTCTTGGAAAGAATCACTGCACTTGATATTCTTGGAAAAAATGACAACACTTGATATTCTTGGAAAGAATCACTGTACTTAATATTCTCGGAAAGAATCACTGTACTTAATATTCTTGGAAAGAATCACTGCACTTGATATTCTTGGAAAGAATCACTGCACTTGATATTCTTGGAAAAAATGACTGCACTTGATATTCTTGGAAAGAATGACTACACTTGATATTCTTGGAAAGAATGACAACACTTGATATTCTTGGAAAGAATCACTGTACTTAATATTCTTGGAAAGAATCACTGTACTTAATATTCTTGGAAAGAATCACTGCACTTGATATTCTTGGAAAGAATCACTGCACTTGATATTCTTGGAAAAAATGACTGCACTTGATATTCTTGGAAAGAATGACTACACTTGATATTCTTGGAAAGAATCACTGTTTTGATATTCTTGGAAAGAATGACTGCTCTTGATATTCTTGGAAAAGTATTTTGGAAACAATTGTGAGAATATTCTTACATTTTTAAACATATCATTTGAAAGTATAAACTGACTGTGTTCCTCTTCCAGGTTGGTCTGTGGACAGCTGATCCAAACCAGTTTGTGGAGGATGAGGATGAAGAGACGTTTTCATACAGTGTGAGAATATCAGCTCAGGACTTGTTATTGGTGAGTCCATTTTCAGGTGTGAATTTTATGTACCAAGGCAATCAGTTCTGAGTAAATTTAGTATTTTAGATGACCAAATTGTGAAAATTCCAAACTTAAGGACCAATCAGACAGCTCATATTATCAAAATGAATATATGTATATTAAAATGACAAAAAGATAATTTTTATATTAAATGCATTTACAAATTAATTTCTGCTCTAATGAGATGTAGAGATCCTCATCATTTCAATTGCAACATAATTTTTTAGCGGCAAGATCATAATGTATTGGTTGCAAGTTCAGAAAATGGTTGCAAATTGTAAATATTGTAAACAATCTGCACACTCTATTTTGTTTGAAATTGCAACTTTGAAATGATTCCATAATGTATTGGGTGTTTGTTTGTTTGTTTTTTGTTAGTTATAATTCCACTTCCAGATTTAATCTGATAAACTACTCTTTTTGTGTTTGGAATCTTTGTCTGTGTAAACAATTATGTGTGGAAAGAAAGCTTTGAAAACTCACATTAGTGGCAAAATTTATTTTTGCATTTGTTTAAAGCTACTACTATTGGTAGAGGATATCTTATTAAGATTGACAGCTTCTTCACTATCAGTGAAGTATCAATGATTTTCTTAACTTTTTTTATTATATAGAAATATTGCTATAAATCTTATATTGGAACTGTGTTTTTCAGTCTATTGCTAGTGAATTTCCCAAAGAGAGTGCACCGGCATTGATGAAGGTGATACACAAACATATACAAGAATCTGAGCAAGCAAAGAGCAACAACAGTACTCACTGGTGAGTGAAGCAAACAAGAATTACATTAGCTGCTAATGTGAAATGTAAACTAGTGATTTATTTACTTTATTTGAAATTTAATATCTTGATGTTGAATATATATCATATTTTTGTTATCATGTTTACCATATTTAAAAATTTCCCAAATTGATCCTAACTGTTTATGCTTCATGGTTTTTGTATATAAAGGTAGTTTTGTGTATAGGTTTATTTGTTGGTTAAGGAAACCTTTTAACTGGTTAGCTTGATCAATCTATCATGCTCTTATGTCTTACTCTTACAGTCAGTATGTCATACTCTTACAGTCAGTATGTCATACTCTTACAGTCAGTATGTCATACTCTTACAGTCAGTATGTCATACTCTTACAGTCAGTATGTCATACTCTTACAGTCAGTATGTCAAACTCTTAGTCAGTATGTCATACTCTTACAGTCAGTATGTCATACTCTTACAGTCAGTATGTCATCAGTATGTCATACTTTTACAGTCAGTATGTCATACTCTTACAGTCAGTATGTCAAACTCTTACAGTCAGTATGTCAAACTCTTACAGTCAGTATGTCATACTCTTACAGTCAGTATGTCATACTCTTACAGTCAGTATGTCATACTCTTACAGTCAGTATGTCATACTCTTACAGTCAGTATGTCATACTCTTACAGTCAGTATGTCATACTCTTACAGTCAGTATGTCATACTCTTACAGTCAGTATGTCATACTCTTACAGTCAGTATGTCATACTCTTACAGTCAGTATGTCACACTCTTACAGTCAGTATGTCACACTCTTACAGTCAGTATGTCATACTCTTACAGTATGTCATACTCTAAAATATGATGCCAGTGCAAGACTACAGGTTTTTGTGAATTATGGTCTGTAAGAAATATAGAGTCACATGGATATTGAAATCATGTTAAAATTTATTTTCTGGTTTTACACATTTTGGAGATGTAGTCAGTGATATTGACATAAGAAAATGTAAGAACAACACTACATAATATATTTTAACTATTGATAACTTCCATGTTGTTTAATAAGTTCAGATGTATAACACTTGTTTCTTTTCTTTCTACAGGTGGAAAGTTCATGAATCATGTATGCTAGCCTTGGGTTCAGTCAAATCTCTCATTATTGATAAGATTTCAAACAGCGATATTCAGTCTTTCCTCACATTAGTTTTACAAGATTTAAATAATGTTGGTAAGTTGGTGTAACGTTCTATCATTGTAGCACTGACACCTTTACAGGCAGCAGAAGCCAAATGGTTTTAAAAATATATTAAAAAATGAAAATTGCATCAAATTTGGTTTATTAGCTCAAATTTTGGAAAGTTTAATTGCACAAAACTGTGTCTATATCCTGGAATGATAGTTTAGTTTGATGGAAAACATCCGATTACACTAAATCAGGAACACACAATTAGAATTAGGATAGTTGATCAATGAAATTTTAATTGTGTGTCATAAGTCAGAAGAGTCAGCAATTGTACCAATACCTAAATACCAGTATGTTGCATACGCGAAAATCTTTGACGCATGCTGTGTATAGCCAGAATAGTTTTGCATAAAATGCAAGATGCTTTGAAACTAGCATTGTAAGAGCAATAAATTTCGCGTAAGTTTGCAATCTCAATTATCTCAGTAACAATAAGATTTCTGCAACCTGCTTATACATCGCTTATCATTTGTTATTTACTTTATTCGACATGGTTCTTAGTATATAGGAAGTTTCGTTTACTTTATCATGTCATCAAAGACACCCAGACTAGTCAAATCAATATCAGTAATAGTATATTGACCAATGTTTATGAAGTGAATCAATAGCCATCATTATAAATATAGAAGGTATTTCAGCTGACTGCTGGATGCCTTAACTTCCTTAGTGAATACTTAATGTTTTTATTCATATTTTTGTACTTGACTGTAACATAATAATGTTTGTACCTGTGTCGTGATGATCTCATTGTTATATTTCCATCAGTATCTCCATTTCTGTGTGGAAGAGCCCTGTGGACGGCTAGTAGGTTTTCTCAAGCAATGAAACCAGAATTAGTTCATCAGTAAGTTACTCACCTTTGCTTTTATAGTTTATTTCTTAATTAAGTCATGTAATGCAAATTGGTACCTGTTCTACCAATACAAAAGTATTTTGTCTAATTGTCATCTCTATCATGAATAAGGAAATAAAGAGTATATGACATTGAAAGACAAGTGAAACACTTACCCCAAATAGAGTTCAAAATTTAAAAAACGGGTATAGAATACTTGCAGTAATGTACATGCATTACTTCGTCTGTTGCATGTTGATGTTTGTTGCATTCAACTAAAGCCATATTTAACATTGAACTTAAGCAGATTAATATCAGTCTATCCACAAACTCTAGTTAATGAAGTATTTTGACGTCATCCTCTTTTTGATAAGCCCCGCCCACTTGACACTTTTTGGACTATAAGCGATTACATTCTGGAATAGCTGCCTCAACTTCTGCAGTCCATAAATTCCAGTCCATCTCAGGTAGCGTTTAAAAATTGAGACGTGATTGATTTGTTGTTGTTTTATCCTTCAAATGATATCAACTTAAATCATATCTTTTCATTCTTTTTTGGAAATTTTGTCAAGAAGGAAGGCATATTGGTTTTTACAGGCCCAAAACATAGGCCAAAACTTTCATGCTCCTGATTGTTTTGCCATTTTTTGAAATTTTAATTTGATTTATTATTCAAGTTTACAAGATTCTCCACATATTGATACCAAATACAGTTTATAATGGACAACGTTAAGAGGGATTAAAACAGCTTGAATGAGAGTCTCAGTTTTTTCTGTTTCTCATTGTTTCCAGCGAGTGTGGTATGGGCCTAGCTTTCATATTCTGTATGGTAATCAAAATGGTAAAATAATTATTTTCAGAGAAATCTTACATTAACGTTACAAATATGTGTGCCTTACTTTTAAGTACTTGGCAAGGCTAGGCTTATTAATGGAGTTTGAATCAAACTGACCGGGATGAAGTACTGTTCTTAATTGAAGTACTGAGCTTAGTTGGTTGATTCTTACCTCCGAAAACAGTTTGGAGGACGTCTTGGCTGACAGTCCCTGCTTACCATTCTCAGTACCACTACTGCTAATCCCATGGGTGGATGATCGGTGTGGGGTGAGGTGATTGTGTCAGTTTTAGTCTTCACGTATGGCTTATGGCTCCATATTTGGACTTTTACTTTCCACACCCGTTTACGGCTCTGTGTATGGCCTCACATAAAAAATTTCACCGTTAACGGCTCCTACACAGACACATTGACTGCTCCGTAGTTGTAGAATGAAGATTTTCACGGCCGTTAGCGGCTCCATAGCCATATAGAATCAAAGGTAACTCAGATAACTTCTCCCAATGGCCATTACCGGCTCCATAGCCGTACCAAGTTAAAGGTAGCTTGAACTATTTTCCCAAGTGTCGTTAGCGGCTGTCAATGGCTCCTCGGCCATGTAAGGTTAAGGGTAATTTGATCATTCCCCAACGGCCATTGCCGTATCGGCTCCATAGCCGTATAGAGTCAAAGGTAACTCAGATAACCTTTGTAAATGGCCATTCATGGCCGTCAACGGCTCCATAGCCACTTATAGTTAAAGGGACTTGTATCTCTTCCATAGTACCATACACACGACCACAGAACACAGCGGGGCTTAAAGACAGGCCAGGAGTACCTACCTCTGCCTGTCCTCACTCCCCAGTTGGCGATGCCCTCCACGGTGTCAATCGCGGTGCTGGACAGGACCACCGGGACCAGAGGAGGTGTTTTTTCATCGCAACCCCCAGTGAGCCTCTCCTTCAGGGAGACATGGTCTCAAAACTAAGAATTTTTGCATCTAGAGATTCTCCTAGTCGTGAGCGATCCCCCATCTAAGGCTGCGGGACCCACCTTGCAGTGACTCCTGCCGGCTAGCAGCTCCTCAGCTCCTATTATGACCTCTAGAAGAATCGCAAGCTGATAGCAAGGGCATTATCAGCAAAAAGTTCCCAGCCCAACCCCAGGCGGTGTAGGAGGGCACAGGCTTTCAAGGGGCTTCCGCAGCCGCCTCCAAAGCCCTTGAGTCTCACTCTTCCCAAGACAACTCGGGTTGGTCTGGGAAGGTCTCCGTGACTTCGGGTAAACACCCCTTCCCTTCTGCCGGGAAAGGGTAGCAGCGTCAGCAGCACTTTTGATATTCTCCCAGCGCCCTTGCTATGGAGCAGCCCAGTCGGGAGGCTTCTGGTGGATTTCCACATAGTGGGCCCAAATAACCACAGATGGGTGAGTGCTGCGTACCATTAAAGAATGGTACAATCTGGAGTTCACCTCCCCTACCCCTTGAAGGGTGGAGTATCCTAAGGCTAACTCCTTCTCCAATTTCCCGAGAACAAGTACAACATTACACAGGGAGATCAAAGAACTGACAATAAAAAGGACAATTACCTCGGTACCATTGCTACCAAATTACTTTTTTATGTCCACCTTCTTTCTGACCCCCAAGAAAGGGGTTCATGGCAGCCAATCTGGAACCTCAAACCACTGAACAAGTTCATCCACCCCACAAAATTCAAATTGGAGACACTGCACAGCATTCTCCCCCTTTTACACAAAGGCCTGTGGGCGACTTCGGTCGATCTCTCAGACACCTACCTGCATGTACCGCCAGCCTTAAAAGGTTCCTCACCTTCATGTTCGCAGGAACCTTTACATGTTCAAGGCTCTCCCCTTTGGTCTTCCAACTACAACCCAGATGTTTACCAGGGTGACAAGGGTCGTGGCGGCCTACCTGCGCAAGCAGGGGATCACCATTTTTGGTTCCGATGCGATAGCATCAGGAACATATGAAGTCATGATGGCATGTGTGTGTATGTATGTGGGTGTGTATGTATGTGACGGACAGCTGGTAAACACGATTTCTCAAGAAATATACACTGGATTCATGTCATATGTGGTACACAGATCTATTATTTTTGATGGTGATGTTGTGCATATTAATGAGTAGGCGGGGCTCAATATAAAAATCTTAAAATATTCATATTTTAACAACCACATGTCTTTTTTGTTTCATATTTGGCCTAATTATGATGTTAGCTGGTGTGTACCTGTTCACAATGTAAAAATGCTGAATTTCATTAATATGCAGTGGGTGGGGATTAATATGATTTTGCTGAAAAGAGCTTGTAAACACAGTATTTCAAGAACAGTAAACTGGAGTAATGTATTACATGATACACAGTAGCCCATGGTCTGCAGATATGGCCTAATGTTTGTGGTGGTGATTTTAAGCATGTTAATAAGTAGGCGAGGCTTAAAGTAAAAATATTGAAAAAGTGGTAAATGAGAAACTCTACGTCCATTTTGCATTATTTCGTGCATGATGATTTTGTTGGTTGTGTGCATGCATATGTTATCAAGAGGTGTCATTAATATGCATGGTGGGCATGGCTTAACGTGAAAGTGCTAAATGTAGTAAACACCATAAATGATATATCAGATTTATGGTATATGTGGTACACAGATGAGTCATGGTCTGTACGTATGTTCTAATGTTGTAGAAGTGATGTCAAGAATGCTAATGAGTAGGTGGGGCTTGCTGACAAATTCTTGAAATAGAATAAATCGTTTTTGCATTACACTTGCTTTAATGGTGTTAATTATTGTGCAAATGCTAATGTTGTCAACATATTTATTGATCTGCATGGTGGATGTGGCTTATAAATACATTTTATGATATGCGATTACATGACAGTGAATACAAATTTTGGAAATCAATCAGCTTATGAAAAAGCTTTGGACCCACAAAACCTTTTGGTTGTCTATCTGGACGATTAGTTCATCATCGCAAATGACCCACTGATAGTGGCCAGACACACGGACACAGTGATCTCTGTAGCCCATTCAGACCTAGTCCCCTCTCGGACCCTGACCTCTTTTGGAGTGACCCTGGATTTCTCCAAGGGCCTAGTCATTCCAGCCCTGACAAGGGGCGCCATCATGAAGGCAGGGGCGAACCTCCTTTTATTCAGCCCATCCTTAACAGTGAGGGCATGGCTGGTTTCCTGGGATACCTAGTCAGTCTGGTGGACATCAACCCAGGTGTAGTTCCACATGAGGGATCTCCAGTTTCACCTTCTGGGACATTTGGTCCCGTCAAAGAGAGACCTCGCTTCCCCACTCCCTTTTGCCGGACTTGGTCCCACACCTGCAGTGGTAGTGCGGCCAACGCCACGTTACACATGGAGTGAGTTTTCCTCTCCCCAACCCATCAGTAACAGTCATCTTCGATGCCTCACTCTCGGGCTGGGGAGCGCATTTAGACCACTCCCAGGTCGCCAGGATCTATTCGGGACCCTGGTGCCACCAGCACATAAATCTGCTGGAACTGGAGGCAGTACGCCGGGCCCTATTACACTTCCTGCCACAGGTCAGGGACAAGACAAGATGGTCCTAGTCCGCATGGACAACACCAAGGTAGTGGCATATGTCAACAAACAGGGTGGTATGAGTTCCAGAATGCTCTGGCTCCACACCAAATCCCTACTGAACTGGTACAAGGCACATAACGTTCGTCTCCAAGCGGTTCACTTGCCAGACAAGGAAAATATGCTAGCAGACCTCCTGTCACACCTGCAGGGGGCACCCATGGAGTGGTCACTTCACCCTCAGGTGGCCGAGACCATTTTGTCGACCTTTGGTCACCAGGACGTGGATTTGTTTGCCTCTCTTACCAAACACAAGTTATCAATTTTCTGCTCCCTGACCCCGCACTCAGGCCCTGACCCCGCACCCTGGCCCTGACCCCGCACCCTGACCCCGCACGCTGGCCCTGACCCCGCACCCTGGCTCTGACCCCGCACCCTGGCTCTGACCCCGCACCCTGGCCCTGACCCCGCACCCCAGGGTGTGGCGGGTCGACACACTAACTTTCCTGTGGGACAGCTTTGTAGGCTACGCCTCTCCACCGTTTGCTCTCGTCCCAAGAGTAATGGTCAAAGTGGAGCGAGACCAACATCATTTTCTACTTCTGGTAGTGCTCAACCGGCCAGGCCAGTACTGGTACCCATACCTGCTGATACCAGTAGCAAGGTACCCCCAAGAGCTCCCAAACCATACGGATTCATGCCGGGATCTTACAAACTCCACTGTGTGGCCACTGTGTGGCCACTGTCTGCCAATCAGTGCTTGTGCAAAGTCTTTTGCAGGATGCTGCCCAAATGGCGGCACAGTCCTGATGGGCCTCTACCCTGGGCATGTATAATTCAAGACTTTAAATCTTTCGAATCTAGAGCAATGAGAGAGCGTCTTCTCCATTAACTATAGGGGTCATAGCCGATTTCCTCATGCACCAGCTCAACCTCGGAAAGCAAGTTTATACCGTTAAGGGATTTAGGTTGGCCATAGCAGCCATCCACTGATTTCTCAAAGGCTCGACGGTCTCTACGGCACAGTTGCTAGAGAACCTTCTAAAGGGGATGTTCTTACAGCGGGCCTGGAAAATGCAGCTTGTCCTAGAAACCTTAGGCAGGCCACCGTTCAAGGCTCTCGCCTCCTGTCCCCTGAAAGAACTCACCTTAAAAACGGTGTTCCTTCTTTCAGCAGCCTCCACAAGACGGAGGGGGCAATTCTAGGATTGATTACGCTAATGGTCTTTTAATTGGTGTAAATAAGTCGTTAATTCATCGTCTACAGATTGTTCAGAATGCTGCTGCCAGATTAATCATGAGAATTAGCTTAAGAGACCATATTAAACCTATTCTGTTTACACTTCACTGGTTGCCCATAGAATGCCGTGTGCGTTTTAAAGTTTCAGGTTTTTGTTTTAATTGTTTACAAGGCACCGATCCAAAGTTTTTAATTGAACTCATTCAACTATACAAACCAGTACGCTTTTTTAGTTCCTCCAATCAAAATCTTCTCCAAGTTCCCAAAACTATCAGTAAAATTGGCGATCGCTCTTTTGAAGTTTTGGCCCCTTAGAAATGGAATACCCTCCCTTTATGTATAAGAAATGCTCCATCACTTAGTTCTTTTAAACGTGATTTTAAAATGCATTTTTTTAAACATTATTATAGTGACTTATTTTAACTTTTTTAAATATTATTAAATTTTTTTCACCCTAGGTTTCACCTTTTAATGCATTTTGATTGTTTGATAACTTTTTTATTACTCTTAGTGTTTTTTGTTAACTGTTTATTAACTGTTTGATCTTATTCATGTTTCTGAACTGAACGTTTAAAACTTTTTTTATTTTTTTTATTCGTATACTGCTGATATTTTAGCTTTGACCTATTATGGGGGTTTTAGGTGTTGAATCATTTTTATTTTGTTTCTTTTATGTATTGATAAGTAATTAACTTTTCTTTTTTTTATGCTCTTGTAAAGCACTTAGAGCTTTCTTTTAGAATAAGTGCTATATAACATAATTTAATATAATAATTCACGCCCTGTCCTTGGGACAGGCCGAGGGCTGTGCATTTTCGTGTAATAGCCTAAACGTTTAAACGGCCAAATTTCCATTCGTTTAAACATTTCAACGGACCTCCCAACCCCATTAAATAAAATTAATCGGACCTCTAAAGTGTTGGAAAAAAAATGTAGATTTTCGCAGAACTGGTTCTATTCCCACAATAAACCACTGCATAACCATTGGGATGCCCTCCCAAAGGAATGTCACGAAACTTGAGTAGGGACCATATAATAAGTCTTTAAATTACCCGTAAGGCTTAGAAAATAATGATCCATGGCTGGAACCCGCTTTAAACAGATGCAGAAATAACATACCAGCAAGTAAATTTGCTGTGACTTGCAAGCATTTTAAAATGTTTTCTGCACTTATGGGCTGTGCTGTAAAAGATTCCAAAGTGCGCCACCTTGAACCAGCTATACCTATATATGTGGCACATAGCCCACAATCTGACGATTTGCATATCACTTTTCGCAGTTTAAACTCATAGCATTTGCACATTTCACACATAGTCAACAAACAGTTTCACAACATAACAATTGAGAATTTAAGGCGCAAATTTTTCGGTTTTGGAACGTTCATTTCGTCCTTAAAGTTTATAAAATTTTCAAATAATGATTAGTTTTTCAAGCAAATAACAGAATTATTCAACCTTTTAACTAAAAGTTTTGTAAAAATGATCAGATTTCAATTCATCCAAGCTTTGACTATGAAATCATCGTCGGCAAATGGCATGACTTAACTAATTACATATTCATTAATCCGAGGCGGAATATGTAGATAAGAAAAGAAACAACTTTTCAGAGTTTGGGAATTGACTGGTATTAATGATAATTTTGACTCTTAAACTGAAAGCACTTCATATTATTGCGAATTTTGCATGCTCTCTCTCTCTCTCTGGATCAACTAGTCATTTACATGATTTTGAAGTAGGGTATGAGGTTTTTTGGAGAAAGTTGCAATCGGTACTTGAGGTTTTTAATTTTACAACCCTAACTTTAGAGGGAAAATAAGAAGAAGCATCAGGCTTCACTAGCTACACACTTAGCTACACACTTAGCTACACACTTCTATTTCTTTTACTTTTTTCTATTGCTTTTTGAAATTCATGAAATTCCTTCCAATTTTTCTCTAATATGATAGATTCCTCCAAGCTTCAGTCACTGGTCTTCAGCAATCACAGCCACCTTCAATTCGTATCAGTGCAGTGAGGGCAACATTTGGCTTCTGTGAACAGCTAAAGAGCATAGAGAGCACGGTCATCTTGCATCCGTTCTTACCTGCAATCATGGATGGTCTCGTTCATTTAGCTACTCAGTTTGGTGAAGATATTCTTGCTCTAGTTCTAGAAACATTATCTGTAGTCTTAACTGTGAGTATAAAGTTTTCATAAGAATATTAAGTTTGGGTAGAAAAGTACATCAAGCAAAAATTTGGATATATATTTTCATAAGAAATAGCAATTGCAATATCACTTAAGTAACTGGAGATGGGATAGACAGGATAATGAGAAGATTAAACGAGAACTTACCTTTTTCGAAGTTTGACCTTCATTTTATGAAGTAATGGCGAGTGAGAGGTAATGTGATGTTACATGCCTGACTAGTCTGAGTTTCTGGCTCAATCCGAGCTTTATTTGTCTCCACTTGAGACATTATAATCCCTTTCCCGTAAGAACAACTCCGATAATCCAAACAAAAATTATTCCCGAGAAATTTTTGGCAAATATTATAGATAAATTCGCGCAAATCCCAGAACTCAATAAAGATGTGTGACTAGTGGGTATTAAAGCGAACGAGCTGACTACACGAACAGGATCTCAGTTTACCACGAACGAATTAGGAAATAAAATTTGATATTTTACACTAAATGTGATGCTATTTATATATCTTGAATTTTGCTACTTCTTCTTCCTTCGTACATGAGCGTTGATGAAATTATTTTCTGTTGCTCTTAAGACAACTTGGTTCAGAGTTTGGTGTAGTAATTATCTGGCAATGATGAGCTTTATGAGGGAGTAGAATGAAAACTAAGATGTCATCTTTGTTTTCAGATTGATGAAACCTTCACTGCTTCAATAGAGAACAAAGTTGGTCCGCTAGCCATTGCTCTTCTTTTAAAATACAGTCAAGGTGAGTAGAGTTTATGGAGCGCAGGATCCTATTTTCTTGGGAGGTCACATAAAATTTACAAAGAAATTTTCCCTTTGAATTACTCGGGTAATAACTAGTGACAACTCAATGATTAAGAGTAGGATCTCCATTGTATGTATTTGGTATGTATCAACATCAATAGACACTTTATTAAATGAGGAGTGTCATTTTAAAGTTGGTAGACCAGTTTTTGTCAGCTCAGATAATTCAGTTAAATCTTAGCTTACTAGTCACGATTTATCGTTAACACAGCATAGTAACTCATTCATGCACATGCAAAGTATGGATTTTTGAAGTATTATACTTGTGGCCTGACACTTTGATTGTGAATTATGCCTTTCAAGAAGTGAATCAAACTTTTTAACATAAAAATGGTCTATTGGAATGAGTGATGGCCCAGTTTTGATTAAAATTATTATCACTTTTACAACTTCAAGAGCGAGTTGAGGGTAGTTAAAGACTTGAACAATTGAGAGATTATAACCCATTGAGACTGATTAACCTCACACATTTGTTGCAGGATTGGTTACCTTTATATTCCCTAGAATAAAACTATTTCTTGTCTTTTTCACTGTCAGATCCGCTGTTATCATCCTTGGTGCAGGATATACTTCGAGAGCTGACATCTAACAGTGGTTGTAGAAATCAGATTCAAATGAGGCTACTACCAACACTAATAAGCATACTTAATGCGCAGACAGATAAAGTACCCATGGGCCTTCAGTCTGTAAGTACTGTCATTGCTATGTCACAATGTAAGCATTGCAATCAATTTAGAAAGACAACCAACTATTTTAGGTTAATAAACGATGAATTGATAAGTGAAAGGCTGCATACTCAAGCTAGCTTTTGATTTATATCATTTTTGGGTTTCAATGTAAAAAACTTTTTAAGATCACCATCCTGAAATAACCATCAAGTTTGAGATTGACCTTATATTTTTGTTGTTTCCAGGTTGCTCTAGATATTGTATGCACAATTGTCAGGTGTAACCCAGTGCCTTTACCTGAGGCTTTCCTCACACAGGCATTCCCAGCGGTGGTGATGTGCACACTCAAAACAGATGACAATGCTGCTATGCAGGTAACTTTTCTTCTTGGCTTTCTTTACTTATTTTTCTTCTTTTTGAGCAAACTTTTTAAGGTCCCTCTTTGTTTGCATTTGAAACAAAAACTTAAGTTTGTCTCCCATGTTATTATCTGATTGTGCAAAATTTAGTGATCCTTTTTTTTTTTTTTTGTAGAGTGGTGGGGAGTGTGTGCGAGCTTTCATATCCGTTGCATTTGATCAGCTCATGGCATGGAGTGATGATGCTGGAAACAACGGTCTCAAGTACGTTGTTCGAGTCATCGGGAGGTTGCTGGATCCATCAAACTCTGAATATGCAGCTTCTTTCATTGGAAGATTGGTTGCCATGGTGATATCTAAGGCTGGAAGTAGTGCAATGGGCGATGATATTGACATGATTCTGAGGATGGTGTTAAGTAAAATGCAGCAGGCAGAGACGATGAGTGTCATGCAGGTATTGTGCTTGTTCCGATGTTAGTAAAGATAACTATTCATTGTATATGTCATAGGTATTAAATTATCAAAGTTAGGCCTAAAAGAAAATTGTTTGTTTGCCCTCTAATTCGCAGAAAAAAAGGGGCGGTGGTTTTTCAAAAAAGTTTTCTTTTTCAACAATTCTTACGCTTTGTAGAAATCCCTACAAATCCTTACAACATGGCTTGGCAACCACTTTTGCCTGTTGACTGTTACTGAAGAGAAAATGAAGCCCACCACCCACAAGAGCTTGAGAATACAAAGTTGTCCTGCCTGTTTGTGTCAGGCAAGGGGAAGAAAATTCCAAATCACACCACGAGCATCAATGAGATATAAAAACTAAGCAAAATAAGAGGAACCAACAATCTGAAAATAAAGTGAAGTGTTTTAATTGTTTTAAAAATGTTCTTGATACCTAATCCTGAGAGAGCCAAAATAATTTTTTCCACCTGTCCCTTCCTTACAATATTCCACAAAAAAAGGCAAACTAACAATTTTTTTAAGGCTTTATTCTCAGATATTTAATAAAAAATTCCCCAATTTGTCTGATGAAAAGGGACATGGAAACTGATACAAATAAGAGTGCATTGTAATGGGTTTGCATAACACTTAGTGAAACTCTTTTAATTCCTAATATATGATTTGACAACTAATTGAATGGGGACCATATGAGAAATTCTGTCTAAGATTTATTCTTTATATATGTTTTACAAGTGAGAGTTTTTGCATTTGAAACAACAGCCAATTCTGGTTTTAGATCTCTGGATAGAATTTCATCACTAGTTTTAAGTTTGATTGAAAAGTGGATGCAAAAAAGATGGAGCTCAGGATCTTTATTGGATTATCTAAAACGATTTGGGACATAAGTTTCACATTAGTTCAGACCTGCATATTATTTGCTCTTCTGTGATTTTTGAATATTTTAAAGTGGTTCTATATTTCAATGCTTGAATAACATTCTTGTTTTTCAGTCTCTTATCATGGTGTACGCCCACCTGATGCACTCACAAATGGAAGCTGTTTTAGAGTTCCTGTATAGTGTCCCAGGACCCACTGGCAAACCGGCCCTTGAGTTTGTCTTAACTGAATGGGTCTCTAGGCACACAGTATTTTATGGTGCATATGATACCAAAGTCAGGTAAGTCGAGTGAAACAAGATTCATGTTGCTTCATATCAGACAGATGCATTTTTAGTTTTCCTGTTATTGAAGGGAGATTATTTAAATACCAGGGCTCCATACCAACGATTTGCTGAAGGAACTGTAGCTGTATCGGCTCAACACCATGGTATCGGCTCAACACTATGGTGTCGGCTCAACACCATGGTATCGGCTCAACACCATGGTATCTGCTCAACACCATAGTTTCGGCTCAACACCATGGTATCGACTCAACACCATGGTATTGGCTCAACACCATGGTATTGGCTTTACACCACTCAACACCATGGTATCGGCTCAACACCATGGAATTGGCTCAACACCAGGGTATTGGTTCAACACCATGGTATCGGCTCAACACTAGGGTATCGGCTCAACACCAGGGTTTCAGCTCAACAACATTGTATCGGCTCAATACCATGGTATCGGCTCAACACCATGGTATCGGCTCAACACCATGGTATCGACTCTTCAATCTCTGTTCACCAAGATATCATTTCCAACCACCATGATATCATTTCTAATCACCATGGTATCAGTTCTAATCACCATGGTATCGGTTCTTTAATCTCTGTTCACCAGGATATCATTTTTATTCACCATGGTATCAACTCTTCAATCTCTGTTCAGAGAGATATCATTTCTAATCACCATGGTATCGGTTCTAATCACCATGGTATCGGCTCTTCAATCTCTGTTCACCAAGATATCATTTCTAATCCAAAATCGTATCGGCTCTTAAATCTGTTTTTGCCAAGATATCATTTTTAACCTTGTGTGATGCCTTTGCTTACCTTTGGGAAACTAGAATATCAATGATGGAGTAGCTCAACATATATTTTAAGGTGCCATGGTATAAGCCTGTTTTTGTTGGTGGGTAGTTAAAAGTTAAGGTGCTTCTTGGACAGTAATTTAGGAGTACTTTTCATTTTGAGGAAGGGAAACATTTGTCAGTTTTTGAAAAAGTGGAGGAATCTTGCCTCTTGGCCCCATAGTTCCTACTTACATGGTTGGAGCATAGGCGGGATTTGAGGGAAGCAAGGGGGCACTTTTCCCACCTCACTTTTTGTCCAAATGGATACTTTTGTATGGTGATGTGTTGTCAGGTATGTTCAGCTACTGTTGAACCTGTGGTAACTTAGTTTTGTGCTCGCTGCACATGCGTTGCCACTCAAATCTCCATTACGTCATGTATCTGATCTCGCGTAACTAGTGATGCCTTCTACATTGGATTTTGAGCAAGTGGACAGCATTTTGAATGGCCTCGTATGGTGACATTTGATCAATGAATGTAATATTTACATGAAACTTCCAACTACATAAAACTGACTAATATTTCAAAGACACTTGATCAAACAAAGATTTTGAAGTGTAATACCCATTTCCAGACGTCCACATGCATACTGATGTTATCATTTCTGATTTGATAAATATCTACTGATTTGTCATTCAAATATTTATTTTTAGATCATTTTCTAATACTATGAATACCATGGTCATTAAAACCAATCAATTTTGTTCAGTTCTGCTATCAGATATTGTAGCTCATATATTTTAATAAAACATTTTGTTCAGTAAATAATGTGTGCTTTGCCTCAACATTTGGTGAATCCTTTTAGCGGAACAGGTGTAACGTGGGAATTTTGATTTGCGATCGTAGTAATTATTGAAAATGACACAATATTCTTTGGAAAATCAAAAAGTGTATCACTAATTTTCCCATAACTAGATTTTTCTGAAATATTAAAATATCACCAGTTAAAATTTAAACATTCATCTATCGTGTCCCAGAGTGATTTTATTGCATATAAAAATTACTAGAGCCTTTAAAATGTAAACAAAGTTTTTTCAGCTCAAATTCCTCAAAATGTTTAATTATGTATTCTCAAGGTCAAAAAAATAAAAACAGAATTGATGGACCTGTGGAAAGGGTTCATGGCAAAAAATGTGATGCCAGAATAAAATGGAGATGCAAACAGTAAGAAATAATAAGTATATAAAATGAATTATGGCTCCTTTGGATGAAGTCAGGGAAGGGATGGGGGCAAATAAAAAAAACAAAAATTGAATGAATTATTTTTTCCTATGGCAATTTTAAAGGAGTAATAGACCAAAAAGCAAGGGCGTACTCTTAGGGTTCCCCAAACACTCAAATGCTTATCTAGCACGCAGCTGTATCAATTTTCTGGTTAATAGGAGTATTCTAACCTTTGCCCACACATCGCCTATGGGCTATGTAGGGCGTCATAAGTTTATTATGCATAATATATCTGAAAATTGGAAAAAATGATCATCACTTTTCGTTCTAGTGCTCCTTTAAAGCAGTGAATGTTTCCACAAATCCCAGAAATTTTGAACAGGGCCAAGTGGTCCCCCCCCCCTCTCTCACACACACCCTGCAAAACACACAGCTGCTTGTAAGCATGAGTGTGTATATATGCAGCCCAAATTTACATGGGCAATATGAATTCTCCCTTGGATAGATATAAGATGCAGGACTGTAGGGAGGGGTGTGGCAGGTGCATATCTTTGTTCTCCCATGACACCGACCCCCAACCCAGAGAAAAATCCTGTGAGACCACTTGGGATTTCCAACTGGAATGAAATGGTACATCCCAACTTGGATTCAAATTCTCAACTGCATGAACTGGTCCCAACTTTATTGAATAACCCCAACTGGGATGAAATTCCAATCAGAAAAATTCACAGTTAGGAAAATCCAAACTGGAAATTTCTCCTGGGAATTACATACACAAACCTCATATACCTTCTTATATAATTCATGTGAAATTGGAAAATATTACAGTGGAAATGCACTTTCACATGGAAAATATTGGCTATGTGCCTGGGATGCATGATATGACCTTTTATTGAATAAAAGAACAATTAATGTAAAGGATATGGCCTTTTTGATATCTTTTAACAACTGCAGTCATATTATGCCATTTGCACAATTCTTGGTACAAATTGAATTGAAAATTTCCTCACTAATTCCTAATGAGAAAAACTACTTATGTGATGTGTAAACAAATGTAATATCATTTCAAATCATTGATCATACATAGCTAACAATTTTTCCAATAAACTGGTAACATGCTGACAATCTTCACGGATTAAAAACTTTAAAAAAGGATGACATTAATCAAATCTGAGCCTGAGGGGCCCACTGCGCAATTAGCAGCTAGTTTATCAAAGATGCCTTGCATGCATATATATTCATCCCCAAAACATGCACTGCAACCTTGATCGTTGCATGATATGGGTAAGAACAGCTAGAAGGTTGTTGCCAGATGCCATCCTTCTATTCACCACTGTCAGGTCATTGATCCATGATTTAGAGGTCATGTGGAAAAAAAGAGGAAACCCTTCCTTTGGAGATAACGCAATAAAACAAATTCAGCCATAATAATGGCCTAGCTATGGTATTATAATTCTAATTCAACCGCTAATAATTTGATGATATCAATAAGTGTTTTTATTCACCATTTCTTACTACAAGCATATATAAGTGTAATGGCACTTCTTTGTTCATCAGACCCACCATTACTGTACGTGCACGCTCTACAGTGCAAACTTAATTAGTGTACTGTAACGTTAGTGTATGGTGTGTCAATTTTATAGTTCATTAAACTTTCAAACTTTTCTAAAAGGTTTTCTTCTGCTTCTATAGTGACTCATAATAAATACCTAAATTAGAATTGTGAAAATATTTCATCTGATGTACAAATTTCTCCTTTTCGTGATTCAGCACTTCCGACCCCAAATTCTAGCCATTTTATACAAACTATGTTGTAGGCCTTAAAATTTTGCGCAGCACTTTTATGTATACACTGTCAAAGAACTGTATATCAAACAAAAGTACTACATATTCATAGCTCTAGTACCTTAAATTTTAAAAATGAGCTGTTTCAAAAAGTTACATATTCATGAGATGCAACCTTTTACTACATACATTTTTCTTCCCACCCCTGGGAAAATTATTGTTATGATATAATGACATCATATCTTTTCCATTTGGTAAAAACAAAAAACAAAAAAAGTTACAAATTTTACCAAAATTGTGAGGGTGGTTAAACCGACTAAATATCAATCGAATGAACTGATTTGGTATCAAAATAAAGATCAATTTCTTGGTTTTTTTGTGGAACCTAAATACATTTTTTAATGACTGCATAATTTTTATCATGAAGGTTTTATTAAAACTCTTCCCACAATGTGAAGTGCACGCAAGGTAATATGAATATTAGTGTCAATTTAAAAGTTGCGCATGTGCAGAAACAAAGTGATCGCGTTGAGTGTACGTGTTGTATTTGAGTGATTTTGTAATTCCCCCACCCACCCCCTCCCCCCCCCCCCTCACACACACACACTCTTTTGACTTTCCCACACTTTTGATAGGCAAATCTCACCAATAGGTTTGAGATTGGGGAGCCAGGACCAATGTTGATAATTACCCGACAGGCGAATAGGTAAAAGGCTTCTATTGAAAATTGCTGCTTACAAAATAATTAAGGGCATGCCTCCTCCCACCACGACCCTTGGTGTTGGTGCCCCTGGTTAAAATGATATGCTTTAATTGTGTCAAATAAATAATAAATGTATGTAACAACTTATATGTATTATGTGATATTTGTGAGTTCGTGGATTCTACTTATTTTTAAGCTTCAGGAATGACCTAGAATAATTTCATATAAGTTTCAAAAGGGTGCCTCCAGCCTGGTCTGCCCTCAACTTTCAAAAGGGCACCTCCTTTCAGTCCGCCATCAACTTTCAAAAGGCACCTCCTGCTCTTCTTACTTTAGGGTAAGAGGAAAGTGCCCCCACTACCGACATTGCTGTAAAGCACCAAAATGGCCACCTACCCCAGGCTCTAGTTTCCCCACCACGCCCCATCCTCCTTGCTGCTCGGTTCCGACATCGCTGCAAAGCACCAAAATCGCCACCTGCCCCCAGGCTCTAGTTGCCCCAATGCGTAATAGAGTTTTAAATATTGTTGAATATGTGAAAATTGTTCTTCAAGTAAGCCTACAAAAATTTAAACCTCTACAGCTATATGATGCAAATTTCAATAACAATGTTTCTTTTGAGGGAAATTGGAATCATAAACAAGACATTCAACAAAATACTGTATGTAGAAAATCAAGATGGATTTTGCATCCTTGCAACAAGACATGCTTTTAACTATGGCATATTTTCCTCAAATTGCTAATATATCAGCCATCGTTGGTTCCGATACGTCAGCATCACGAACCTATGCGGTCATGATGGCATATGTGTGTGGATGTGTGTGTGTGATGCCAAGCTTGTAAACACGATATCTCAAGAGCGGTGATGTGGAATCATATCATATTTGGTGAACAGGTAGCTCATGGTTTGTAGATGAGCCTATTGTTTTTGGTGATGATGTCATGCATATTAATGAGTGGGCGGGCTTAACGTAAAAATCTTAAAATTACATATTTTAACAACAGTATGTCCATTTTGTTTCATATTTGGTATAATAATGTAAGGTAGTGTTTACATGCTGATGGTATAAAAACGTTAAATCTAATTATTATGTGCAGTGGGCGTGGCTTAAAGTGGTTTTGCCAAATAAAGCTTGTAAACATGATATCTCAAGAATGGTACAGTGGATTCATGTTATATGTGGTATACATACAGCCCATGGTCTGTAGATGTGCTCTATTGTTTTTGGTGGTGATATCATGCATATCAATGAGTAGGTGGGGCTTAATGTAAAAATCTTGAAATGCTCATAATTTAACAATCTCATATCTGTTTTGTTTCATATTTAGTACAGTTATGATGTTAGCTAGTGTGTACATGTTCATGGTATAACAACGTTGAATTTCATTAGTATACATAATGGGCGGGGCTTAATATGATTTTGCTGGAAAAAAGCTTGTAATCATGGTATCTGAAGTATGATAAACTGGATTCAAGTCATATATGATACACAGATAAGATAGCCCATGGTCTGTGGATGTGAGATATTGGTTTTGGTGCTGATACTGTGCATATTAATGAGTAGGTGGGACTTAACTTGAAATTCTTCAAACATGAGCAACCCTATGTCTGTTTTGCATCATACTTGCTATGATAATATTGTTAATTGTTGTGCACATGCTAGTGTTGTCAATAGGTATGTCTATTTATTGATCTGCATCATGCATGGTGGTCGAGGCTTATGAATAAATTTCCTGGAAGAAATATTTTATTATATACAATGACATGACAGTTTATACGAAACTTGCAAATTAATCAGCATATAAAAAAGCATCGGAACCTTTTGGTTCTGGTTTAGCAAATAATTAATTGTCACAAATAATGAATATCAATTAATCGATAATAGCATTACACAAATACACTTCCAAGTGGCAATCATTATATGAAATATAAACTGAAATTATGTAATAAATTTCTTTAAAATCCTCTTTCATATAAGAGAGACTTACTTGGCCCCTTAAGAAACTCATCACAGATGAGTGATTTTACGCATCAGTTATTAGACACTTTTCTGTACGCAAGCAAAAGATCTTCTTGTAAAGAGCCAGATAATGTTACTGCAGGGAGCTATTACTTTAAACTCCATGGTTATTAACACTCTCATGATTTTAAAATTTATAGCCTGAGTAGGCTGAGTTATTCAATTGCGCTATATGGATATATAGCTAATTTAAGGCTATTTTAGTTTTACAGCTTTAGTTTTTAAACGCAAGTTATAGCCCAAACAAGCTATCAATTACAAAAGCTATACCCCTATTTAGCCATAGTGTGGGACAAATCCAAATGGGATATCAAGCTTGATTAGCATATGTACCAGACAGTATTTTAACACACCTGCCATTGAAAACAATAGTTTTGTTTCAATTGGAGATATTCGGTGGTATTTACCAAGCCAATGTTAATTTAGCACCCTCCTTTCACATTTGACTCTAAATGTCGCGGTGCCATTAAACATCAACAAACCAAAGCAATGTTATTTTATATGCTAAATTCATTCGGATTGCACTGAGCGAAATCTGAACAAAAATCGGATTTTGGCCTAGCCTTACATAAGCTTAAAATCCTTAATTGTTGAGCTACAAGCTATTTTGTACTGTCCACTTAAAAGTCTTTATTCAAATTGACTTTTAACCCTTGAATGCCAAAGCATACAATTATTCAATTTTAGAAGTGTGCTTTACTTAGAAAATAACTCAAAGGATTTTTGTACCATTATTTGAAAGAATTGCATTTTCTATGGTGATCATTTTGAGATTGTCAGACTAATTTATGGTCAAACATGGGGTAATTTTTTTATTTTTTTTAAACTTGCCAAAAAAGGAATACTTAAAAAGGAGGTTATTACTGTATTTTTTTGAACTCATCAAAATAAATCATATAATTAAATTGTATTCAATTGATTGGAATGAAACGATTTTTTTGCCCCTTTAAAGCCCCTTTCATTTAAAACACCAAATTTAGCACACAGCATAGCTGGCCCACAAGGCTCACTTGTTGCAGAAAGGATGTTAAAAAAAAATCAATACAAATTTGAAGTGATATTTTTGTAGATCATTTTGTTGCTTGTCGGATTACAGAGTATGAAGTGAGAGTAATTATTTTTTATATATTTTTACAGAATAATATGTAATTATAAGGTAGAGTTAGTCGATAGTCAAATATTGTAAAATTCTGTTCTTATTTTGGTCAAAGTAACTAATGTTTTTGTGATGGTCTCAGTATAACGTTAGCCTAAGATACCAGTTCCACAGAAATTTTATTTGTGTGTAAATTGAAATATATATATATATATTTTTTTTTTTTTTTTTAAGGAGGGGGAGGTGCAGTGTTTATGATTAGGAAAGCTAGTTCTGTAGAAATTATCTCTCTGATTTGATTATAGTATAGAATAAGCAGCTTTGTCCTTGATTTTGTCCTATGGAGTGTCCTATCAGGATTATATGATGGGCCTATTTATTTTACCTAATTTTTAAAAACCTACCTTGGATGAGCTCTCCATAGAACCTGCTTCGCCACTATTTATGTTTATTTCTATTTGTAGCATCACAGCCTTGGCGAAACTCCTGCAGTACAGTATCAAGACCAGTGACAACAGGCTAGATGGGATCGCTGTCAAGGGAGACCAGATCTTTTCTCAGAATGAAGGAATCAGGACAAGATCAAAAGCTGCCCAAAGTAAGGCTTCCAAAGTCTTGATGAGTTTCACTGATTTGATTATAGTATAGAATAAAGAGCGTTGTCCTTTATTTTGTCCTATGGAGTGTCCTATCAGGATTATATGTTAGGCTTATTTATTTTTCTATCCTTTCTAAATTTCTGAATGGAAAAGTACCCTTAGTTGTAATAACTCCACTGAAAAAAAGTTGCATCAAATTTCAACACTCTGACTTAGATTGACCTCAGAAGTCAAAAGATCGATTATGCAACTTTTGCTGATGAGTCCCAAACTCTGTTTATATGATTTGAAAGGATCCTCTCAGCATTGCAACATACATGACTGTTTAACCCTTACTCTACCAGGGCTTTAAAAATAGCAACCCTAATTTTCGTAACTTTTTTTTCATATGCATTTTTGACAACTTTCCTTTCATTTTCTTTCGTTACAAGTTTGGTTGGAATAGATGCTAAAATATTTATATTTTGAGTAATTAAAACCAATTTAGGAAATATTGGACAAAATTATGCAAATTAAGCAATTTTTGGCTAAATTTGGTCAACAAATGGTCAATCTTTGCAGAAGTATAACTTCTTGTCAGTATTGAAAACAGAGATTTGTGTTACATATTTAGATTCTTTTTGAAATTTCCTTTCTAATGATACTAATCTATAATTTTTAGAAAGAAAGGAAAGATGAAAACACATCAAAAATGATGAAAGTCAAACGTCCCCTGAAAGCTGCAGCAGAAAAATAATTACGCAGTGGTCACGGCGAGACTTGAACCCGGAGCGCTCGCACGCTAGTCGCGTACATTTCCTCTGCACCACGTAGTCGTTCAAATTCGATAGGTGTAATTTTATTCTTGTAGGATAGGTTCTAAATAGAGGGGGGTATGCCTTTATTTATATATCAAATAAAAGGAAATTTCAAGCGCTTTCAACGGCGGTTCAATAAAGCATGTGTGATGTACGGTTTGGGTTACGCGATTTTTTGGAAAAAACGGGTCAAAAATGGCAGAAATTCATGAAATTTTGAAGAAATTTCTCCAGAACAAAAGATTGGACGTAGGGATTATAAAAATTATACCAGAAACCAATACTATCATGTCTTAGGACTTGCATGTTTGATTTTGAAGCAAAAATGTGATCTTGAAATTATCGTAAGATGTAAAAGAGAAAAATAAAAAAAATGTAAATTTTTTAGCAATTATTGAGTTTTACCCTTTTTCGATGTAATTTTTCTATAAATTATGTAATATGACTTCTATGAAAAAGTTTCATTTTGTGAAAGAAATATCCGAGTACTTAAAAATGATACCAAGATTACTCTTATAGGACTGTGGTAAAGTCCCGATTTTATTTTTAGAAAAAGGTGGTTAGAAAAAGGTGGTTTGAAAACGGCGATACTATCGCCGCGTGGTAGAGTAAGGGTTAACAGATGATAGTTCCTAGTATTTGATTTTTACTTAATGCCATTCCATCTCCAGTCCATGTGAATAATCCTACTAAGAAATGAAATATGAATGGCAATGTAAAAGCAAATTGATCAGTTGTAAAATTCTGAGTACTAACACACACTGCTTTCTTTCGTTACCTTTTTCCATCAAGATTCATTCAAATTCCTTTATCTTAACATGTAAAAGAAATGGATTTTGTTATGTAGTATCATTCATACACACAATCAAATTTTGTCTTTAAAAGAATTTTGTAAATGTTCAATTTGTCATTTGTTGTAGTGCCAGAACAGTGGACAATGATTCCAGTGGCGACAAAGATCTACAAGCTTTTGGTCAATGAACTGTCCACCGCCATGGAGACGACCACGTCAAAGCAAGCGTCAGCTGGAGGAGAAGATCTAGAGGTATGGCCTTTAACAACCTGTGCAGCTATATATGCTTGTATTAATGATGAAAATGTTTATAGGGCTGAATCCTGTATACTGCTAATGGGCTGTTTGTATTTAGTTCAGTGTGGATGCATATAAATAAATCACTGAACATCAATCAGGGGAGATATATAGGTTTTAGAAGAACTGTTTTGCAGGTTGACTAATGTGTGCTTGTTACATGAAGGCTGTACTTATTTCTCTTGTTTGCAAGAAATCAAACCTTTGAGAAAGAAATACTTTTTTTACATTGTTTTGTACAGAATGATCTCATGAGTCCTAGTGCTATTGATTTGCGATTAATTTACTTTCGCCAAAACTTGCGAGCATTTAGCGATTAATCGCAACCAAGCTTCACCAAAAAATTAAAAAATGTAATTTTCTCGGTGGAACTGGTCCAGCCTCCATACCATTCATTTTTCCGACAACAAATAGGCCAAGAATCTTACCAAATCCAAATATGTCTTAAAATTACCTGTTAAGGTAATAAAAACTTGAAAACAAGGAACGATTGTTTAGATGGCATTCAAAAAGGTGTACAAAAAAGATATCCATAAGAAATGTTGCCGATTTCTGGCAGTCTGAAGTTTCACCTGCCTGGCCTTTCACAAAATAATTTATGTACAAACCATACCCCAGTACAGTATTGGCTAAGGCTAATAAAATCAGGTTTAAGTTCTAAAAGTTAAAAGTTCGCCAACAATTTTAGTTAAATTTAGTTCTGGCCATGAATGTGCAGTAGATTATAAACAATCAATAATAAAGGAAAAGAAGGAAATTGCTTGACTTTAATGCCATTTTCATGCATATTACTCAGATAGAGAGGTTTTCAATATACAGCTCGAACCTTGTATGTGATTTTTTTAGTTTTTAAAGATGTTTTTCAGTGTTGCTAATTGTCACTTTACACTTGCCCACCCATATAGTATTTTCGCGATTAATCACTTCAAACTTTTACTAAACGTTTTTGAAGAGTTGCGAGTTAATAATCGTCAACGTCACTAACCCATGACTTTAAAAGGTATGTATGTAACGTTGTCTAAGAGAGATTGTTTGCTCTTCCAAGGGCATGCAAGTCACTTACACCGGTCTCTGTTTTCACTGAAATATTCCACATTACACAAGCCAATGGCACATTGAATTTATCCATATGCATGTGCTTCTTGTTTTTAGACATGTCGATAATTGAAACATGCACGTTTTACCATTCTTCAATTATGTATTGGATTGTTTTGATAGGACGAAGGCTGGGAAGAGGATTATGATGATGACGACGAGGAGGATGAAAGCGTTGATGGCGGCCATCTTCCAGAATTTGCTCTTGCTGCTGATTATCTAGGTAATCTAATTGTTTATCAGTTTAACACACCGTCATTGAAGAAATCAAAAGCAAGGAGATGTCATGAAATGTAACCGATTAACACTCATCATGAAATGGCTTCAATGGGTTATTCAATCCAAGTAAATGAAATCCAATGAAGAAGACATAGTTTACAATCTTCAATAATTTCAACTAGAACATGTTTTTCTTCTTATTTATTGGATAAGTTTCCATAAACATGGAAAGAATCATCTACTTTGGAGGAACATTTCTCCATGATTATAAACATCAGTGAAGTAGCAAGGGATATAGTGGATTTCAGGCTTGTAAAAAGTGTGATATGTATTCATCATTGTCATTTCTCTGTAAAACTTGTATGTTCAAACACAGCCTTATTTGCATATTCAACTATTCTGATATTATTTTGAAACCCTGCATATGCACGACCTTTGCAATTCACTACATATGCATGACCTGTGCAATTCACTGCACATGCAGGACCTGTGCAATTCACTGCATATGCATGACCCATGCAATTCACTGCATATGCATGACCTGTACAATTCACTGCATATGCATGACCTGTGCAATTCACTGCATATGCTTGACCTGTGCAATCTAATGCATATGCATGATGTCCATTTCATTTATTTTATCTTAGGTTATGACCTCGGAGGCTTCCAGGACGAGGATGAGGATGACCCAGATGCTCTCGCTGACCCACTTTATGAACTCGACATTCAGGTTAGAAGTGTTTCTTCATATCTGCTGGGGATGTTAGGTAGCCTATAACCAAAAAACCACAAAAAGTTATAATATAAAACAAATAGATATTGTTCCAAGAGTAACAAAGCTAAGCTATCACCCCTTAAAGTACCAATCTGGAAGGGCTTTTCTTGAAGAGAATGAAATCAAACACCCACCAGATTGAAATTTCCCATTCTAAATAAAGGTGTCAAAAATCTTCTCACTAAAAACATGTTCCATCTTGCGCAATTTACCCTTACTCTAATTTTCGTAACTTTTTTTTCATATGCATTTTTGACAACCTTTCTTTCATTTTCTTTCATTACAAGTTTGGTTGGAATGGAAGCTAAGATATTTATCTTTTGAGTAATAAAAGCCAAATTAGGAAATATTGGACAAAAGTTTGAAAATTAAACAATTTTTGGCTAAATTTGGTCAACAAATGGCCAATCTTTGCACAAGTATAACTTCTTGTCAATATTGAAAACAGATTTGTGTTACTTATTTAGATTTTTTATTAAATTTCCTTTTCAATGATACTAATCTAGAATTTTAGAAAGAAAGGAAAGATGAAAAAACCCAAAAAATGATTTTAGTTAAATGACCTTTGAAAACTGCAGCAGAAAAATTATAATGCAGTAGTCACGGTGAGACACGAACCTGGTGCACTCACATGCTGGCCGCGTTCATATCCACTACACAAGCTGATCATTGAAAATGCTGTGCTGAAATTTAATTATTATAGGAAAGGGTTTAAATAGAAGGGGTTATGCTTGTATTTATATATTAAATGAAACGAAATTGCAAGCACTTTTAAACGGTGGTTTAACGAAGCATGTGCGATGTACGGTTTTGGTACACGAATTTTTGAAGAAAAAACACAGGTCAAAAATGGCAGAAATTTATGAAATTTTGAAGAAATTTCTCCAGAACAAAAGATTGCAGGTAGGGATTATAAAAATTAGACCAGAAATCAATAATATCATGTGCGTGTTTGATTTTGGAGCAAAAATGTGATCTTTAACTTATTGTAAGATTTAAAATAAGAAAAAAGCATTTTTTGCCATTGTTTTAGCAATTTTTAAGTTTCATCCATTTTCAAGCTACTTTTTCTCAAAATTCTGTAACATGACCCCTATAAAAAAGTTACATTTTGTGAAAGAAAAATCCAAGTACTTTAAAATTATACCAAGATTACTCCATAGGACTTAGTTAAGTCCCGATTTTATTTTCAGAAAAAAGGTGGTTTGAAAACGGTGATTATATTGCTGCGTGGTAGAGTAAGGGTTAATGTACTACTACAATTCATTGTTGCTAAATAACAAAAAAATCATTTCGCGAATCCCATTTTTCCCATGGTTATAACCGCTGTAAGTTTTGGGAATTGACTGGAGTCATCAATCTAATCAGTCTCAGAAACATAAAGTAGATGCAAGATATATGTCCTGAGATAGATAGCCTCTTTTTGTATTGAATTTTGCACCCTGGTAATGCAACTGGATCTGATTATCAGTTGTACAAGCTTCTAACATTGCTTTTTGAGGGGTTTTATTTATTTCCCTACATTTTTGTTCAGATGCAATAGGAACCTATGCAGTCATGATGGCATATGTGTGTATGTATGTGGGTATATGTATTTATGTGTTTTTTTTTGTGCCCAGCTCGTAAACATGATATCTCGCAAGAACTATACACTGGATTCATGTCATAATGTGGTACACAGATAGCCCATGGTCCGTAGATGTGCCCTGTAGGTTTTGGTGGTGATGTCATGCATATTAATGAGTAATGTTGAAATACTAAAATGTTCAAATTTTAACAACCACATTTTTGTTTTTCATATTTGATGTAATTATGTTGTTAGTTAGTGTGTACATGTTCATGGTACCAAAATGTTGAATTTTATTAATATACATAATGGGCGGGGCTTAACATGATTTTCTTGAAAAGAGCGTGTAAACACAGTATCTCAAGAACGATACATGGGATTCAGTTTATTATCTGGTACACAGATAGTCCATGGTCCGCTGATGTGCCCTATTGTTTTTGGTGGTGATGTCATGCATATTAATGAGTAAGCGAGGCTTAATGTTAAAATCTTAAAATGCTCATGTTTTAACAACTGCATGACTTATTCATTTTGTTGTTGGCTAGTGTGTACATGTTTATGGTACATACATGTTCATGGTACAAAAATGTTGAATTTCATTAATATGCATAGCGGGTGGGGCTTATCATGATTTTGTTGAAGAGAGCTTGTAAACACATTAGCTCAAGAACAGTTTGCCTTGTAACTATAGGCCAGTGAGTCTTACTCGTGTTGTGTGCAAGGTCATGGAGTCCATTTTTACTGATGTTGTACCAGATCATTTACTGGTCAATGGTTTGTTGAATTTGTCCCAGCATGGGCTCATACCTAAGAGGTCTTGTGTTTCTAATTTATTGGAGTTTCTTGATGATGTTATTAAACTAGTTGATTCTGGTCATAATGTGGATGTTATCCATTTAGATTTCTAAAAAACATTTGATAAGGTTCCATTAGGCAGACTCATGATGAAAACAAGATCACGTGGTGTGGAAGGAAAGTGTGCCAGTTGGATATATTCTTTGTTTGTTGACAGGTCACAAAGAGTTGTTGTTAATGGTGAAGTATCTCCATGGAAGAAGGTTACAAGTGGTGTTCCTCAGGGTTCTGTATTGGGTCTGCTTCTTTTCTTAATCTTCATTAATGATATTGATGTTTCCCTTGGCTCCAGGATTTGTAAATTTGCTGATGACACTAAGCTGTACAGAATTATTGATGATGCTAGGGATTCTTCACTTTTGCAAACTGATCTGGATAAGTTAGTTTCTTGGTCCCAAACATGGCAGATGTCATTCAATGTTGATAAATGCAAAGTTATTCAGTTTGGTCTGAACAATTTGGCTTTTTATTACTGCATGAATGGTTCAAATCTTGGTTGTGTGATCAAGAAAGGGATCTAGGTGTTGTCATTACTAACCAATGTGAAGCCTTTAAAACTGTGTGCTTTAGCAGTTGCTAGGGCAAATAGGATGCTTGGTTTGATTAGAAGAATTCTTTATTTATTTTTGGTTAAGAGGTTGTTCCTAATTTGTATAAGCAGTTAGTCAGGCCTCACCTTGAGTATGCTATTCAGGCTTGGAGTCCCATTTATGAGAACGATAACTTCATTTTGAAGCAGGTTCAGCGAAGAGCCACTACACTTATTCTCGAAGTAAGGAATCTCTTTTATAAATCTAGGTTGGGAATTCTTGGTTTGACCACGCTTGAGTTGAGAAGAGTACGTGGCGAAATGATTCAGGTTTGTAAGTTCCTATCTGGTAGTGATGCTTTGACTTCCTGTTATTTCTTGCATGTTTCAGCTAATCCTTATGTGACACGTGGTAACAGTTTGAAGTTGACCAAAAAGTTCTTTCAGATAGATATTCAGCATTTTAGCTTTTCGCAAAGAGTTGTTAATGACTGGAATGGTTTGCCTGAGTGGGTAGTTAGCTCCAATTCTGTTCACAATTTCAAAGTCAACATTGATAAATTCTTTAATGACTTTGGGCGTCTTTGTTTTTTTTTTTGTGGTGGTGGTGGTGGTGTTAGTTTGGGCTTTTTATGGGGTGACTAACCTTTCTTCGCTCAAAATTTTGTTACGTTATGTTGTGATACATGGGATTTAGTTCATATGTAGTACACAGATTGCCCATGGACTGCAGATGTGCCCTATTGTTTTTGGCGTCAATGTCATGCATATTAATGAGTAGACAAGGCATAAAGGTAAAATGTTGAAATGCTCATATTTTAACAACCGCATGTCTGTTTTGTTTCATATTCAAAATGATTATGTTAACAAGTGTATACTTGTTTATGGGATAAAAATGGTTGAATTCAATTGATTGTGAAATAATATTCTTGTGAGAACTGAGTTATTTGGTTGTCATTGTTATTTTGAACCCATTGTGCAATAACATTTATTATACAATGGTTTAAACTTAAAAATCCATATTGCGCATAAGAAGCTCAAAACCTTTGGTTTTCCGGTTTGTATCTTGCAGGCTTACCTTACTCAATTCCTCCAAGAGCTGTCACAGCATCCATACCAGGTAGAATTTGTACCCAATCTCAACCATGCGGAGATAGAGGTTCTCAAGTGCATTGGGATAACAACGTGAAGATGATCCATCCTTACCCTTTCAGGGAATTTATGGTGGAAATCATACGTACAGTCTACTCCTCATGTCTGAAAAGTTTGATGTGTATTTCATGAAGCTATCAGTTTTGATGGAACATAATCGTTTTACTCGAAGTTTCAAATATATTGCCTGATTTTAGTTCTGGGGAAGTGAAATCATGTCGTAAGTGTGCAAATCAGTTTGGCTAAAATACGTGAGCAAGATGACAGCCTTCACGTATGAAAACCTTTCCTTGCTGAATGCTATCCATGTTAAGAGAAAAGTTCATCCTAAGTTAAAGTGAGTAGTGAAAACAGTTCCAAAATTTCAAAGTATGCAAAAGTTATGAAAAGTTGAGTGCTCATTCAAAGTTTGATTGCCTTTAGGTAAAATGGAAATTAAGATATTTTTATTATGTAAACAGGGAGCTAAACAAATGCAATTGTTTTCTGTTAACATGAGGAGAAATAAAATTATATATAGAACACAGAGCTTTGTGGAAGAGGATTGATTTAACACAATACTAGTGTTACTAGTGCTACTAGTTGGTATTTTTTAATGTGTGTGTTATCTTCTTCCCACCCATGGACTTTTAAATTGTGCTAAGTCCATATTACAAGGAGTCTTCAGTCTATTTTTGAAGACTGATACAGATTTGGAGTTTAAAACATGGTCAATAAAGAATTCCACAGTGTAGGATCACTAACAAAAAATGAATGTTGGAATAACTTTGCACAATTTATATTGTGGGAGTGCAACGTTTTAACAGAAGTTAACAAACTTGCAGGATGTAATGGTAAATAAATGTGTACATGTAGAATTTACTTCAAATTATACCTTACCTTTTATGCTATAAATATATGCAATTTGGTCTTAGAGACCTGATTCACCGCACTATGCAACCAAAGCAACAGCTACAGCGCACCCTTACCCCTCCCCCTTCTTTCTTCCCTGTGGCTCACATATTGTGACATGTATTATGGTTTCCTTTTTCTTTTTGTGCATCTACAAGGCAAGCAAAGGTAGACCGCAAAGGTTTCTGGATTTCACTACTGAGATCCCTGGTTCTATACCCGCAAAAGTCATCTTTTTCTGAGAAGTTTTCACCTGCTTCCTTGCTACCTAGCCACAGGTTTGTGGACCTGTGTGTGGCTTGCATTGATAAACTACAGAGATTCAGACTCGTTTTTATCATCTTAGCTAAATTCATCCAAACCATCAGGCTCATAGAGCTGGTGCTTATTCCTGGTTTCCATGGCGCAAGCAGATGAGAGTATATGACTCCCCCTAGACAGGATGCCAGTTCATTGTAGATTAACTCTCCAGCAGTTCTGATACTCATTTTACAGCTGAGTGGACTGAAGTAAGTAGAGTAAAGTGTCTTGCTCAAGGACTCAATGCAGCGATTATGACGGGAATCAAACTCGGTACCTCTCAAATACGAGCATGACTCCTTACCACTGAGCCACAGCACCTCTCTTTTATCATCTTAATGCATATCTAGTAGGAGTCTGCCTTGTTTGAGAGTAATATTATCCCCGGGTGAGCCTTCGGGACACTTCCCTGTGAGTTTTCAGTCACTATTCTTGTAGACTTCTCTCACAAACGAAGGCTTAGCCTAAGGTTATTTTCCCTAGCATTCTCTTTTTAGGATATGTTTACTGTGTATCCCCAACATCACTTAGTTATCCTGCCCCTCATTCGGGTGCTTCCAAGGTTGACCTCCATTTGACCTGTAACAGCTGTTTCGGGATTTTCCAGAGCCTTAAAGGGATGCCCTAGTCTGTGATTATGCTGCCAGCTTAACATTACTCCTTTTTTGGGGGAAAAAATTCTGGGGTTATCAAACCCACCCTAAGGGGTCTTTTTATATTCACTAATGTCTACTATGGTTTGCCCACTGATCGGCATTCACATTTTCCCTTAATTTTCTACTTTTCTACTTTTGGTGAAAAGAAATTCTCAGGTTACGTCAACAATTCCACGGGAAGAAATTTTTGTTTAGTCAATTTCTCAGACATGTGAAAACATTTTTGTAGCAAATTTTTTTTCTCTCTTGTTTTCTGGACTTTCAAATTTGATTCTCATTCGGTCTGCCTTTATGTGCATTGCAGAGGAACTCGTAATGCTTCGTATCGTAGAATTGTGAGTAGTTCTAGGCAAAGGGGTGTTTGTTTTTTGGTCTTATACTCGGCTGTGTTTTTAGAGACGATTACTGCCCATGGTAGGATAATCATTTAATTCGTTACTCTGAGAACAGTTTGGAGGGCGTCTTGGTTTGACAGTCCCTTTTTTCCATTCTCAGTACTACTGTCGCTAATCCTGTTGGTGGATGATCGGTGTAGGGGTGGGGTGCTTGTGTTAGTTTTAGTCTTCACTAACAGCCGGACAGCTTACGGCTTCATAGTTGGACTTTTACTTTCCTTACCAGTTAACGGATCCGTTTACGGCTTCGTGCATGGCCTAAGTTTTTTTTTCTTTCACTATTGACGGCTCCTACACGGACCAGTAAACGGTTTCCTGGCCGTAGAGTGAAAATTTCCACGGCCGTAACAGCTCCACGACCGTAAACAGCTCCACGGCTGTATAAAGTTAAAGGTAACTCGAGCTATTTTTTCCAACGATTCCATTACCGTACATGGCCGTAAAGGCTTCATAGCCATGTAAAGTTAAATGTAACTCAGATAACTTTGGTTAATGGCCATCCACGGCCATTAATGACTCCATAGCCACTTATAGTTGAAGAGATTAATATCTCTTCCACGGCCACGGCCGTCAACGGCTCCATAGCCGACCAAATCTAAAGGTAGCTTGAACGTTACATTCTAATGACCGTTCACAGCCGTTAGCGGCTCTATAGTCATACAAAGTTAAGGGTAACTTAGTTTAGCCGTCAAGGCAATACCTTCCCATTGGTCATAGACCGTGCGGCCTTAGTACCGTACACGGGACCACAGAACACAGAGTTGTTCTATATTAAGCTGGTGTTTGGCAAGCCCAGCCTAGGAAAGTAAAGTTTTTCACCGTTGGACTAACCATACAACATAAGGGGACCATGAGTAGCTCTGATGCCAGACGTTCGGACTCAATTGAGTTACCTGCCTAGCACACAATGCTGCACACGGTGTGAGCAGTTTGTGAAGCACAGAGCGGAGGGCACACACACTGACTGCCACCGGTGCAGACAGTGTAGCCAGACAGCCCCATGTACAATGTGCAAGTCCTGGTCTGAGGAGTCGTGGATTGCTTTTCGCGAGTTAACGAAGGAGAGTGAAGCCTTAGCCACCGCGCGGCGGCTGCAGTGCTGGGAGAGACGTCAGTCTTCATCCCAACCTCCTCCCACAGGTCACCCGCCAGCATCACGCCAGGCAAGTGTCGCCTCTGTGCAGAGTCCCAGGTCTGAATACTCCGTTTTACCGGATCTCAAGGACACTTCAGCAGGACGTTCCAGCTCCACCTCACGGGGGCGTTCCCGTACCTGGGACAGGAGCTCGAGATGTAGACGCTGTGGGCACTCTTCGTCTTTCCTCCCACTCCCCATTAGGGGGCAAGAGACAGCGGTCAGCCCCCTTAACAAGGGGCTACTCTTAGCCAAGCTACAAGGGTCCATGCAGTCTTGGCTTTCCCAAGTTTTGGATGCCTGCCTAGCCTCCTTGCAAGCCCCAGCAACAGCGCTATGGACCAGCCTTCCTCTTCCCCACCTCCAACACTGGAGGCAGAGGAAGATACTCTCACATTATACCCTCTGCTAAGGAGGCGATGCCCTCCACGGTCTCAATTGTGGTCCCAGAGGGGACCTGTATTCAGACCTGGTCCAGGCTCTGGTGATCATCGAGGAGGTCTGGCATCTCCGTCATCCTCAGGCAGGGACCCCCTCTGTGTGTTCCGTAACCCTGCCACGAAGAAGAGGGAAGAGGCTCTGTGGGGTGCCAATAGCGCAATCAGGGAGGGATATAAGTACCAGGCACTGGTGGCCTGGGTGATTGAGGGCCCAGACAGTGTCTTGGGTACTGCCCCCCCCCCCATCCTTTGATTTACATCAGAAAGCTGCACCCTTGCTGACAGGTCTCTCAGACCTGCTTGATGTCATCCTAAATCAGATGGCGAGACCAGCAAGGGTGATGTAGGGAGAATGTCCTCCTCCTGTTGGGCTTGTCTGAGGTTACCCTGACCGATCTGCAGGAAGGTCAGGATCTCTTTGCGGGATGATTCCAGGATGTCTAGTCAAGCCAGACCAGCCAGCAAGACGACCTCCGGAAGGACCACTAGCTGATAGTAAAGGCACCACCGGCAAAGCATTCCCAACCCAATCCTAGACGGGATAAGGCACAGGCTTCCAATGCTTCCGCAGCCGTCTCAAAAAACCCTAGTTTCTCTGCCTCCCAAGACAACTTGGGTTGGTCTGGGAAGGTCTTGGTTACTTCGGGTAAAAGCTCCTTCCCTTCTACCCAAAGTGCAGTCTCCTGCGGGAAAGAGAAGCAGCATCAGTAGCACTTTTGATACCTTCGGCTCCCCCGCCATTGAGCGGCTCAGTTAGTGAGCGTCTGGGGGACTTTCACAGAGAGTGGGCCCAAATAACCACATAACCTCCAATCTTCCCAGAACACATACAACTGTTACGTGAGGAGACCAAAGAGTTATCAAGGAAAAGGGCAATTACCTCGGTACCATCGCGACCGAAAGACTTTTTTATGTCCACCTTTCTGACCTTAAGAAAGGGGGCTCATGGCGGCCAATTTTGAACCTCAAACCACTAAACAAGTTCATTTGCCCTCCAAATTCAAAATGGAGACACTGTACAGCATTCTCCCCTTTTACACAAGGCCTGTGGGTGACTTCGGTTGACCTCTGGGACCCTTACCTGCATGTACCTCCCATGCCAGCCACAGAAAGTTCCTCAACCTTCATGTTCGATGGAACCTTTTGCATGTTCAAGGCTCTTCCCTTCGGTCTCTGGACCGCACCCCAGGTGTTTACCAGTGTGACAAGGGTTGTAGTGGCCTACTTGCGCAAGCAGGGATCACAATTTTTACCTATCTGGACGATTGGCTCATTGTCACAGACAATCCACTACTAGTGGCTAGACACATGGACACTGTGATCTCTTTACCCAGAGACTGGGTTGGTTGGTTGATCAATCAGTCCCCTTTCGTACCCCGACCTATTTAGGGGCGACCCGGTAGTGGTGCGACCAATGCCATGTTATGCAAGGAGTGGTTGGTCGACACACTGACTATCTGGTGGGACGGCTTGGTAGTCTACGCCTTCCCACCATTCGCTTTTGTACCGAGGGTACTGCTGGGAGAAAGTAGATCGAGATCAGTGCCACTACTGGTAGCCCCCAAGTGGCCAGGCCAATCCTGGTACCCACACCTGCTGAGACTAGTAGCAGGGTACCCCTATGAATTCCCAAACCTCACGGATCTGGTATCCATGCTGGGGTCAGACGAGCTCCTCTACAATCCGGGGGCATTACATTTGACTGTGTGGCTGCTGTCTGCCAATCAATACTTGCCCAAGGTCTTTCCCAGGATGCTTCCTAAATGGCGGCACAGTCCCGAGAGCCTTCACCCTGGGCATGTATAATTCCAGACTCGGAATCTTCCGAACCTGTTGCAATGAGAGAGCGTCTTCTCCGCATTCAGCGATTAAAGGGGTCATATTCGGTTTCCTCATGCACCGGCTCAACCTTGGAAAGCAAATTAATACCATTAAGGGATTCAGGTCAGCCATAGCAGCCATCCACCGAGGTTTCACAAATGGCTCGAGGGTCTCTATGGCATAGTCACTAGAGAACCTTCTAAAAGGGATGTTCTTACAGCAGCCTGGAATATGCAGGTTATGCTAGACACCTTAGCCTAGCCACCGTTCGAGCCTTTCGCCTCTTGTCCCCTAAGAGAACTCACCTTCAAATCGGTGTTTCTTCTCTCAGCGGCCTCCGCAAGATGGAGAGGTGTGATTCACACCCTATCCCTAGGGATAGAACACATCATGTTTGAGTCAAGGGGAGTCCGTTTAATCCTGGACCCATCCTTCCTGGCCGAAAATCGGACTTCGTAGTACTTGCCACAGGCAGTCTTTCTCCCGTTTCTTTCAACAGTTTCAGACATGCAAGAGAACGGTCTGGTGCCCACTTTACTGTCTGAAATATTATATTAATCGTACTCAGTCACTTAGAGGTGACTCTAAGGCACATTTTGTATCTCTACAAAAATCACATTACGCATTGTCACAGGACACCATTTCCTGTTGGATTGTGCAGGCAAACATGTATAACTATGCGGCTCTGCTAGGTAGTGAGTGTGCGAAGGCACACCCAAGTGCATGGTCTAGCCACATCCAAGGCCGTTTTCGGGGGAGGGAGGGGGGGGGGGATAATGAGCACAGCAGTATGGAAGACACCAGGAACCTTTGTGTCAGCCTACTTGAAAGACGTACTTGGGGATCAGGGAAACATCGCAAGAACAGTTCTGTCAAGATAGAATAAGACCAGCCACTAAGGTGAGCTATCATGTTTCTCCTCACATTTACGTAGTATATATGTTAAGATGTACTGTTTTCCCTCTTAATTGCTATGGACTCACGTGGTATGGACTCACGTGGTATGGACTCACGTGGTATGGACTCACGTGGTATGGACTCACGTGGTATGGACTCACGTAGCTTTGCACCGTTGCTGGAGCGAGTGTTAAAGAGTCTGACTGAGTCTGTCTAGTACCTTCCGCGAGTGCTTCACGAGGTTCAGCAGTAACGGCGACTGAGTCCTGAACTTTCCTTTTCCTGTTGGTTCGGTTGCAATCTGATTGCATTTATTTATAGCATTGAGGGAAGGTATAATTTGAAGTGAATTCACCCCGCTTGGTTAGCTGGGGTATTTACGAGAATTATTCTTACCTTCTATGCATCCCTCCCACCTCTGCGGTTCAGTCCTCGGTGGTAATTTAGTGAATATATGTGGCAATAATGTGAGCCACAGAGGGGGCACTATAGCGGTAGCTTTTTGTTTTGGTTGTATAGTGCAGTGAATCGGGTTTCCTTGACCAGATTGCATATATTTATAGCATAGAAAGTAAGTATAATTCTTGTAAATACCCCCGTTAACCGAGCGGGGTGATCCTAACCAATGCTGCTTTTCTAAACGCATTAGGCTATTCACTGTAGTATGGGCAGTATGCAGGTACAGCCGAAGCTCAACATCCAACAAAGTATTGTGGTAATTATTCTTGCCGAGACTTGATTTACAAGAATATAACCCTGCAGTCATTTTTAGTTTTCCATCAAAAGTTTTGGAAAGAATTAATCATTCTTCATTCAACTTGGATAATTATTTTAAAGTTTTTCGTGAGAAAATTAGTTATAGTGTTGCACAAGTGCATATATTAATTATACTTTGATAATTTAATGCAAGATGTATGAAACGTAGTTTGTAATTAGGTAGTCAAGTTACTTGCTAAAGGCACTTCAGTATTAAGTACAGACACATATGTTTAGGGTGTACTCAGGGAGGTTGGATTCAGTAAGGTTTTATTTATTTATTTATGTTTGTGGGGTGATGCTCGGCTACAAATTATATTTCAGTTCTGTATCACAGGCCTGAAAGTTAACCATATATGGATTCATAAACTGGTGAAAACCATCTTGTTTTTAAATGCATTTTATGCTACTTCTTAGTGTGTTGCCTGCTGCAAAGGGATACTGGTCATGTGATATGGACAAGGCTTGCTGTATTGCAAAATGTATTCCTTTTCTCTTCTCCTACTGTTGATGTAACTTCAATACTTTTGTGATCAGTACTTAATTGGAAGTACCTTCATCAATGTACAGGATTCAGCAAGGGTCTCTTTCACAATGCATACTATGCAAATTTCAATAGCTTTAGTATAAAGGAAGCCAATTAAGTAGGCTGTCAATAACTGGTCGGAACACTACAAAGCACATATAAATATGATGAGCGTTCTATCATGCCATTTCTTATACTTAAAATGTAATTCAATCTTTGGAATTCTCCATCAATTATATGTTTTTCATTTTGGAAAATGGGAAATATTCCATGCAATGGTAATGATCAATTTGGAAAAGAATAAAAAGTAGTTTTATAAGTTATTCAGATATTTGCATCCAGTTGTTCATTTTAAATGTGATAAACCAGAATAGTGGTTGAGAGTAATAAATGCTGATATGTTTTGCAAATTGTACTATTCTGAAATATGAATGATGCATTTATTGTTTGTTTTAAGATGTATTTGCACATATGAATATTATTCTGGTGGCTAATTATGTATTCATTAGCCAAATATGGATCAAGATATTAAGTAATACAATGAGGTCATTTTCTTTCAGTACCACTCTATGATACAGAGGTAGATCCATGATTATGTTACAATCTGTACATCATTGAATATTTAATTTCCAGGGTCAGGAAAGGTTAATTCTTGTTCCTTCTGTGTATGTGGCTTTATTCTCTTACGTTTGCTATTTCATGAAACCAAGTAAGGGTACTTTGACATATATGACAATGTGTATACCTTAAGCCAACAGAAGCATTATCACAGCTTTCAGCACATAATCATGTTTTGCCAGAAAATCTTGTGAGGAAATCAAAATCCAAGATATAATTACAAATTCATCTACTTTTTAAAATAAGAATGGTGGGAATGAAATGTTAAAAGTCTCTGCAGCATAATGGGTTGTAGTTGGCATGAAAACAGGAATTATTAAACAATCTTTATGAATGAATAAGATGCTGGACAGTGTTATTTTTTTCTTCAAATTAATCAAATTACCCAATTGAAACAAAACTAACTAACTTGCCAGCCAACTTAAATCTAATCAAGTTATCATCCAACTAATTCCAATCAACTTTTCCCTATTAGCTTAGCAGCCAACTTATCCCTATTAGCTTAGCAGTCAACTTTTCCCTATTAGCTTAGCAGTCAACTTATCCCTATTAGCTTAGCAGCCAACTTATCCTTATTAGCCAACTTATCCCTATTAGCCTAGCAGCCAACTTATCCCTATTAGCCTAGCAGCCAACTTATCCCTATTAGCCAACTTATCCCTATTAGCTTAGCAGCCAACATATCCATATTAGCCTAGCAGCCAACTTATCCCTATTAGCCAACTTATCCCTATTAGCTTAGCAGCCAACATATCCATATTAGCTTAACAGACAGCCAACTTATCCCTATTAGCTTAGCCAACTTATCCCAGTTAGGTTAGCAGCCATTGTATCCCTATTAGCTTAGCAGCCAACTTATCCTATTAGCTTAGCAGCCAACTTATCCCTTTAGCTTAGCAACCAACTTATCCCTATTAACTTAGCAGCCAACTTACCCCTATTAGCTTAGCAGACAACTGATTGCAAACAGCTTATCAGCCAACTAATCCCAGATTTTCCAATCAACAATCTAATTTCAGTCAACTAAACCCAATTTGTTTATCAGCCAATTATTCCCAATCAACTTGTCAGCTGACCAATCCGAGTCAACTTATCTCAGTCAAGCTATCATTCAACTAATCCCAATCAACTTAACAGCCAACTAATCCCAATCAGCCATTAATATCCTAATCAGCTCATCAAACAATTAATCCCAAACAACTTATCGCATCCCAATCAACTAATCCTACTAAATATATCAGCCAACTTATGCTTATTAACTTACCAGCCAACTAATCCCAGTCAACTTAGCAGCTAATACTAAGCGACTTGTCCCTATTACCTTATCATCCATCTAATCTCAGTCAACTCATCATCAAGCTGATTCCAGTCAACTTATTAGCCATGTGATCTTAATCAGCCAAGATATCCTGCTCAAACCATGGGGGTAGAAAGAGACCATGCCTCAAACCAATTTATCTGCAAACTTATCCCATTCGAGCCAACTTGTATGACTTCCAAGAAAGACAACTAGATCGCTTGTTAAATCCATCAAAAACGTCTGATGTGATTTTAAGTGGAGGACCAAACAAAACGAATAAACGAGTTTGAGCCGCGTTAAACATTTCCGGTAGGGTAAGGGGTCTATGTTTGAAAATAAACGTGTCAGTTTTAAGTTTTAAAGATGTATTTCATCTGAGAGTTTACTGAATTTTAAAATAATTTACTTTAATATATTTTCATGACAGAACTGGGCATAGAAAAGATTAGACAGCTAAGTAATGAATGCACGGTTGAGTGACAAAACTTTGTTTCTACCAAAGTGCATTTAAATTCAGGATACGGCGCCCCTATACACAGCTATGATTATTGACAAATTTTACTATAGCTTCTGGGTCCATATTAATCTGTTTTATCCATAATCCCGCTTTCCCCCCAATCCTATTCTCTGCCCGGGAAGGTCCCATCGGGTTCCCCCTCCCCCTACTTCCCCCTCCCCCCCCCCGAAGGTCAGCGCTTTATTGTAGATGCACATCCTGAATCCAAGCATTCAAAGTAAACACAATTTCATACAAAACAAGGCCTATGTATTTTTTTTTTAATGTATTTGTATCTATATTTGAGTACGTAGGCCTAGGGCCTAAGTGATTTATGAATAATTTAAATTCCATCCAAAGTAGGCAACATGACCCCCTGTTTCCGAGAATTACGGCCCTAATTTTCATTTCATAAGAGTTATCATTACAATCTCCAGTATGGCAACCCTCAATTTTCCCGCCTAATACATCGCTATTGTATATTTATCTTCTGTTTCTACAAGTGTTGCATGAAAACATGTCCCATCTACTTGAAGAAAAACTGACTTGCTAATAGATTCGATGCACTATTAACTTGATGGTGTCCATTTTTTCACTGAGATATTTTGTTTTGATTGACCGACAAACGTAAACTTATTCAGGAAAGTGCAATTTATAAAACTTGGTACTTTCTTATCTAAACGAAATTCCGTTTCCTCTACAAATTGCCGTTATATCATAAATCTAATGTAAATAACGTCAAATTTTTGTTTGTATTAAATAATGAAAAATGATCATTTTAACCCCAATACATCCAAAGCCACTCGCTGAAGGGCGATGTATTTGAATCAAGAAGTCAATAAGTTGGCATTTGAACGGGGTTAAACTTTTGTTGAAATTGAAAAGTTGCTGCAGTCACATCAAAGTCTTTCCCATTCTGATCTGATATCAGGCTCGTGGCACAGTGCTTTACAGAGTTACCTGCTCACGAGCAGCATCCTTGAACATATTGCAATATCCACCAAAATGGGTCCCACTCCTGACTTCCTCTGCATTCACCTACTACCCTTCACCCACCAACTTCGGGCCAACCGATCTACTCTCTACTCAGTCATCGCATCCAACTTTTACTAATTTACTTGCTTTTCACTCAAATACTCAACCTTCTCAGCTATCCACCATCCCCTCACCTGACCTGCTGATAATTTAGTACTCGAGTACATACTCGTACTCTATTACAATTTGTTGTACTTGGACTCAGTAAATTTGAAATGCAGGTACTCGTACTCGGGCCTCTGTACTCGTGCTCAGCCTTTTATACTCGTACTCACAGACGTATATGAGTACGAGTACATCTGAATTTTGATTCTTCCATGAATTCTTATCAGAACTTCTTCAAATAAAAATGATTATCTGTTATAAATGACTATGTCCACTAGTTTCCGGCTTCATTCTGCTATTTGTAGGCCCTACTATTATTCGTGTCCACTTTGCCAGTAAAGAGCTGAGTAACGAACATAATCTTATAATTCGGTTGGGTGGATGGAGTTTCACATGATCAAAGATATTTAAAAACAGCAATTGGTTCTATCTTAAGAAACAATCTGTAATTACAGATTAACCTTTCTAAAAATAGCAAACTTTGTTTTGCTTTAAAATACAGACATGTTTTCATAAACATTCAAGAATTTCTTTTGTAACGGCACTAATATGGGCCATCGTAAATTGCAGGTAGTACAATAGTCCTTTTCTGACATACACATGCATTTATGGTTATGCAAGCTACAGTATCTCTCTGAACAAATTTAGAGGCTGCCAACTTATAAATTAAATAATTTGTGTAAATTCTTATGAGTGATGAAACACTTTTGTTGTTGGGAACAAAATTGTCAATTCCAAATGATATAAACCAGGCTTTATTATCAAATCCCTCGAAATCCTCAATTGATTTTCAACTTTAAAACTGTTGATTTGACGTTTTTGAGAACTATAAGTTGGGATTATTACGTAGTATATAGATTGGGTACTATAATTAATACTATGATGCTATATCCAAAATTCTTTGATTTTGATTATGTATTATATATTTTCTGATTTGCAAAAGAACTCATTCATAACATTCTACAATATGCATGTTCAAAGTTGAGCAAGTAGTTGCAATGTTTGTTATAAGAATTGTTTTAAAATTTATCAAAAATAAATAAAAACATGAAAATAGTACAGACTTGATCAAAATGGGTTTAAACATTGACTATTTTATAGCGTTTTTAATCTCAGGCATCAATTTGGATATTTTATGCATATTTTGTGATGTATTAAAGGGCAACCTTAGTACTTTCTCTTGTAAATCCTTTCCCGATTCTTTCATGCCAATATTGTGCCCCGACGTGTACGACATTGCTACTCGCAGCGCCCTCACTAAATATTTTGTAAACAATGTACACGCTGTGTCCACTCAAACCATTACTGAAATAAACTCCGTACGTACAGTGTATGCATAATCGTACACTTTATGTCAGTATGTATGGCGTGTGGGGTAGAGATGCGTACATTTTCGGTAGCCTTGAGATATTCGATTTTCTAACATGTGGAAAAACCGAACATCGCTGATGTCAGGGCGCAAATCTTTCATGTGAAGTGGTGCAGCAAATTCTGACCAACAGTGTTTGAGTATTGGCCATGCGTGAGCAATCAACTCAATCTCATTCTAGTAGGAATAGAATTTTATCATTTTTAGTGACTAAGATTAAGAAAAGAAATTGAAGGAATTATGTACAGATTTTGAACTGTTTGACCAATCATATTTCACCAATTTAGCATGTTTCGATCAGTCATAACTCAAAAGTCCTTTGATCAAAATTCACAAACCTGTTTGCTAAGATTTGGCTCGAATGGGATAAGTTTGCAGATAAATTGGTTTGAGGCATGGTCTCTTTTACACAATATGTATGGAAATTAACATATGTCCATAGACCTTTACTCTTTAGTCATCAATATGCAAATCACGTTGTCCCCACTGTAGAAAACTGTTGACTGTCATGGTCGTGGTGTTCGTATAGAGCGCTCGCTGTCGTCCCAACCGTTGAGCCAAATGTTAATCCACATGTTAGTATGTGTTAGTCCACATACGGACAAATGTTGGTCCACAAATGTCGGTCCACAAATGTTGGTCCACATACGATTGGATCAACATTAGTCCAACAGCATACCAACCCACGTTACCCAACATGGTACGCCAATATACGCCACCATTTCACCAGCATCGAGTCAACGGTGTGTTCTATCTGGGGAGGTAACATGTTGATTATTTTTTTGCATTTTTTCATCTTATCTTTCTTTTTCCTTGGTCTCTCTCTTATCTCTTTTATGTGTTGATTTTAATGTTAATATTGCCGTTGCAATTGATCTGTATCTTCATACAGGCTAAATTGATATTGTGATCATCATAATGGGTTTTACATATCCTACCTGTCTGCCTGTTTAGTTTGTTTCCACTTTCTTTATCGTTTGCTTTAATGCAAACCGGCTTGTTTGAATACTGTTGTTATATCAATTCTAAGAAATTGACAACCCTTCTAATTATCAAATAATAGTTAAATTGATATAGCATGAATAATACCTTAAGTGTCATATCAGCTCTAATCATTTCCAGATTCGTTTTTGCTTCTGAAATCAATGAATATATACACTTATACACATAGTCCACTCGTTTAACCTTCTTTATGATTATAAACATCTTCTGTTGATTACACAATTCCACGAACGGATGAATCATTTGTCCCCAAAGCTTTAGATGCCGGTTGGTTATAGTTGCAATACCCAGGAGAAAAAAAATCTAATTCATTGAAATTGTGTGTCGTAGGTCAGTTTATTCCGTCTCAATCAGTAAGCGACAACTTAGAGTAGAAACTGGCAGTTGTTTTGAACAATCCCCCGTTTGACCAAACGGTAACTGTTATCTTCGGGTTAACAAGTCTTTTTGCGCTTCCTTTTAAATTTTGGCGTATAGTCAAGAAATAGTCACACCATCGTAAAATAAAAACGAAATTATAAACATCTTTCAATATTCTCAATTTTACTTACGAGGAAGAAGTATTAGAAATCAGAAGGAATTCTTTGTTTGGAGAAAATGGAATGGCTTGAGAAAATCGTAGAGCTTGTGTCTATGCTTGGCATAACGTTTGGAACACCAAGTAAGTTCTTCTTTGTTGTTCACTATTTTCATCT